>CATIWC010000151.1:17500-20000 GCA_948472305.1 Vicia faba
CCCCTAAGGCGCGTTTGCCTCCGCTCCCGTTCATGGAGAAACCGCACACGCACGCGTTCCGGTCGGAAATTGAAAGTAGACCGAGGGCTTGTCGAAACGCTACGAAACTCCTTGGACACTCTCAATGTGTTATTTGGGAAGTGCATGCAAAAATCCATCGGGAGATTATTCCCCTAAGGCGCGTTTGCCTCCGCTCCCGTCGGAAAAACCGCACGGGGGCCCGTTCGGGCCGGAAATTCAAAATTGTCGAAACGCTACGAAACTTTGCAGATCCCTTCTATGTGTTATTTGGGACTTCCATGCAAAAATTCATCGGGAGATTATTCCCCTAAGGCGCGTTTGCCTCCGCTCCCGTTCATGGAGAAACCGCACACGCACGCGTTCCGGTCGGAAATTGAAAGTAGACCGAGGGCTTGTCGAAACGCTACGAAACTCCTTGGACACTCTCAATGTGTTATTTGGGAAGTGCATGCAAAAATCCATCGGGAGATTATTCCCCTAAGGCGCGTTTGCCTCCGCTCCCGTCGGAAAAACCGCACGGGGGCCCGTTCGGGCCGGAAATTCAAAATTGTCGAAACGCTACGAAACTTTGCAGATCCCTTCTATGTGTTATTTGGGACTTCCATGCAAAAATTCATCGGGAGATTATTCCCCTAAGGCGCGTTTGCCTCCGCTCCCGTTCATGGAGAAACCGCACACGCACGCGTTCCGGTCGGAAATTGAAAGTAGACCGAGGGCTTGTCGAAACGCTACGAAACTCCTTGGACACTCTCAATGTGTTATTTGGGAAGTGCATGCAAAAATCCATCGGGAGATTATTCCCCTAAGGCGCGTTTGCCTCCGCTCCCGTCGGAAAAACCGCACGGGGGCCCGTTCGGGCCGGAAATTCAAAATTGTCGAAACGCTACGAAACTTTGCAGATCCCTTCTATGTGTTATTTGGGACTTCCATGCAAAAATTCATCGGGAGATTATTCCCCTAAGGCGCGTTTGCCTCCGCTCCCGTTCATGGAGAAACCGCACACGCACGCGTTCCGGTCGGAAATTGAAAGTAGACCGAGGGCTTGTCGAAACGCTACGAAACTCCTTGGACACTCTCAATGTGTTATTTGGGAAGTGCATGCAAAAATCCATCGGGAGATTATTCCCCTAAGGCGCGTTTGCCTCCGCTCCCGTCGGAAAAACCGCACGGGGGCCCGTTCGGGCCGGAAATTCAAAATTGTCGAAACGCTACGAAACTTTGCAGATCCCTTCTATGTGTTATTTGGGACTTCCATGCAAAAATTCATCGGGAGATTATTCCCCTAAGGCGCGTTTGCCTCCGCTCCCGTTCATGGAGAAACCGCACACGCACGCGTTCCGGTCGGAAATTGAAAGTAGACCGAGGGCTTGTCGAAACGCTACGAAACTCCTTGGACACTCTCAATGTGTTATTTGGGAAGTGCATGCAAAAATCCATCGGGAGATTATTCCCCTAAGGCGCGTTTGCCTCCGCTCCCGTCGGAAAAACCGCACGGGGGCCCGTTCGGGCCGGAAATTCAAAATTGTCGAAACGCTACGAAACTTTGCAGATCCCTTCTATGTGTTATTTGGGACTTCCATGCAAAAATTCATCGGGAGATTATTCCCCTAAGGCGCGTTTGCCTCCGCTCCCGTTCATGGAGAAACCGCACACGCACGCGTTCCGGTCGGAAATTGAAAGTAGACCGAGGGCTTGTCGAAACGCTACGAAACTCCTTGGACACTCTCAATGTGTTATTTGGGAAGTGCATGCAAAAATCCATCGGGAGATTATTCCCCTAAGGCGCGTTTGCCTCCGCTCCCGTCGGAAAAACCGCACGGGGGCCCGTTCGGGCCGGAAATTCAAAATTGTCGAAACGCTACGAAACTTTGCAGATCCCTTCTATGTGTTATTTGGGACTTCCATGCAAAAATTCATCGGGAGATTATTCCCCTAAGGCGCGTTTGCCTCCGCTCCCGTTCATGGAGAAACCGCACACGCACGCGTTCCGGTCGGAAATTGAAAGTAGACCGAGGGCTTGTCGAAACGCTATGAAACTCCTTGGACACTCTCAATGTGTTATTTGGGAAGTGCATGCAAAAATCCATCGGGAGATTATTCCCCTAAGGCGCGTTAGCCTCCGCTCCCGTCGGAAAAACCGCACGGGGGCCCGTTCGGGCCGGAAATTCAAAATTGTCGAAACGCTACGAAACTTTGCAGATCCCTTCTATGTGTTATTTGGGACTTCCATGCAAAAATTCATCGGGAGATTATTCCCCTAAGGCGCGTTTGCCTCCGCTCCCGTTCATGGAGAAACCGCACACGCACGCGTTCCGGTCGGAAATTGAAAGTAGACCGAGGGCTTGTCGAAACGCTACGAAACTCCTTGGACACTCTCAATGTGTTATTTGGGAAGTGCATGCAAAAATCCATCGGGAGATTATTCCCCTAAGGCGCGTTTGCCTCCGCTCCCGTCGGAAAAACCGCACGGGGGCCCGAC
>CATIWC010000151.1:30000-35000 GCA_948472305.1 Vicia faba
ACTTTGCAGATCCCTTCTATGTGTTATTTGGGACTTCCATGCAAAAATTCATCGGGAGATTATTCCCCTAAGGCGCGTTTGCCTCCGCTCCCGTTCATGGAGAAACCGCACACGCACGCGTTCCGGTCGGAAATTGAAAGTAGACCGAGGGCTTGTCGAAACGCTACGAAACTCCTTGGACACTCTCAATGTGTTATTTGGGAAGTGCATGCAAAAATCCATCGGGAGATTATTCCCCTAAGGCGCGTTTGCCTCCGCTCCCGTCGGAAAAACCGCACGGGGGCCCGTTCGGGCCGGAAATTCAAAATTGTCGAAACGCTACGAAACTTTGCAGATCCCTTCTATGTGTTATTTGGGACTTCCATGCAAAAATTCATCGGGAGATTATTCCCCTAAGGCGCGTTTGCCTCCGCTCCCGTTCATGGAGAAACCGCACACGCACGCGTTCCGGTCGGAAATTGAAAGTAGACCGAGGGCTTGTCGAAACGCTACGAAACTCCTTGGACACTCTCAATGTGTTATTTGGGAAGTGCATGCAAAAATCCATCGGGAGATTATTCCCCTAAGGCGCGTTTGCCTCCGCTCCCGTCGGAAAAACCGCACGGGGGCCCGTTCGGGCCGGAAATTCAAAATTGTCGAAACGCTACGAAACTTTGCAGATCCCTTCTATGTGTTATTTGGGACTTCCATGCAAAAATTCATCGGGAGATTATTCCCCTAAGGCGCGTTTGCCTCCGCTCCCGTTCATGGAGAAACCGCACACGCACGCGTTCCGGTCGGAAATTGAAAGTAGACCGAGGGCTTGTCGAAACGCTACGAAACTCCTTGGACACTCTCAATGTGTTATTTGGGAAGTGCATGCAAAAATCCATCGGGAGATTATTCCCCTAAGGCGCGTTTGCCTCCGCTCCCGTCGGAAAAACCGCACGGGGGCCCGTTCGGGCCGGAAATTCAAAATTGTCGAAACGCTACGAAACTTTGCAGATCCCTTCTATGTGTTATTTGGGACTTCCATGCAAAAATTCATCGGGAGATTATTCCCCTAAGGCGCGTTTGCCTCCGCTCCCGTTCATGGAGAAACCGCACACGCACGCGTTCCGGTCGGAAATTGAAAGTAGACCGAGGGCTTGTCGAAACGCTACGAAACTCCTTGGACACTCTCAATGTGTTATTTGGGAAGTGCATGCAAAAATCCATCGGGAGATTATTCCCCTAAGGCGCGTTTGCCTCCGCTCCCGTCGGAAAAACCGCACGGGGGCCCGTTCGGGCCGGAAATTCAAAATTGTCGAAACGCTACGAAACTTTGCAGATCCCTTCTATGTGTTATTTGGGACTTCCATGCAAAAATTCATCGGGAGATTATTCCCCTAAGGCGCGTTTGCCTCCGCTCCCGTTCATGGAGAAACCGCACACGCACGCGTTCCGGTCGGAAATTGAAAGTAGACCGAGGGCTTGTCGAAACGCTACGAAACTCCTTGGACACTCTCAATGTGTTATTTGGGAAGTGCATGCAAAAATCCATCGGGAGATTATTCCCCTAAGGCGCGTTTGCCTCCGCTCCCGTCGGAAAAACCGCACGGGGGCCCGTTCGGGCCGGAAATTCAAAATTGTCGAAACGCTACGAAACTTTGCAGATCCCTTCTATGTGTTATTTGGGACTTCCATGCAAAAATTCATCGGGAGATTATTCCCCTAAGGCGCGTTTGCCTCCGCTCCCGTTCATGGAGAAACCGCACACGCACGCGTTCCGGTCGGAAATTGAAAGTAGACCGAGGGCTTGTCGAAACGCTACGAAACTCCTTGGACACTCTCAATGTGTTATTTGGGAAGTGCATGCAAAAATCCATCGGGAGATTATTCCCCTAAGGCGCGTTTGCCTCCGCTCCCGTCGGAAAAACCGCACGGGGGCCCGTTCGGGCCGGAAATTCAAAATTGTCGAAACGCTACGAAACTTTGCAGATCCCTTCTATGTGTTATTTGGGACTTCCATGCAAAAATTCATCGGGAGATTATTCCCCTAAGGCGCGTTTGCCTCCGCTCCCGTTCATGGAGAAACCGCACACGCACGCGTTCCGGTCGGAAATTGAAAGTAGACCGAGGGCTTGTCGAAACGCTACGAAACTCCTTGGACACTCTCAATGTGTTATTTGGGAAGTGCATGCAAAAATCCATCGGGAGATTATTCCCCTAAGGCGCGTTTGCCTCCGCTCCCGTCGGAAAAACCGCACGGGGGCCCGTTCGGGCCGGAAATTCAAAATTGTCGAAACGCTACGAAACTTTGCAGATCCCTTCTATGTGTTATTTGGGACTTCCATGCAAAAATTCATCGGGAGATTATTCCCCTAAGGCGCGTTTGCCTCCGCTCCCGTTCATGGAGAAACCGCACACGCACGCGTTCCGGTCGGAAATTGAAAGTAGACCGAGGGCTTGTCGAAACGCTACGAAACTCCTTGGACACTCTCAATGTGTTATTTGGGAAGTGCATGCAAAAATCCATCGGGAGATTATTCCCCTAAGGCGCGTTTGCCTCCGCTCCCGTCGGAAAAACCGCACGGGGGCCCGTTCGGGCCGGAAATTCAAAATTGTCGAAACGCTACGAAACTTTGCAGATCCCTTCTATGTGTTATTTGGGACTTCCATGCAAAAATTCATCGGGAGATTATTCCCCTAAGGCGCGTTTGCCTCCGCTCCCGTTCATGGAGAAACCGCACACGCACGCGTTCCGGTCGGAAATTGAAAGTAGACCGAGGGCTTGTCGAAACGCTACGAAACTCCTTGGACACTCTCAATGTGTTATTTGGGAAGTGCATGCAAAAATCCATCGGGAGATTATTCCCCTAAGGCGCGTTTGCCTCCGCTCCCGTCGGAAAAACCGCACGGGGGCCCGTTCGGGCCGGAAATTCAAAATTGTCGAAACGCTACGAAACTTTGCAGATCCCTTCTATGTGTTATTTGGGACTTCCATGCAAAAATTCATCGGGAGATTATTCCCCTAAGGCGCGTTTGCCTCCGCTCCCGTTCATGGAGAAACCGCACACGCACGCGTTCCGGTCGGAAATTGAAAGTAGACCGAGGGCTTGTCGAAACGCTACGAAACTCCTTGGACACTCTCAATGTGTTATTTGGGAAGTGCATGCAAAAATCCATCGGGAGATTATTCCCCTAAGGCGCGTTTGCCTCCGCTCCCGTCGGAAAAACCGCACGGGGGCCCGTTCGGGCCGGAAATTCAAAATTGTCGAAACGCTACGAAACTTTGCAGATCCCTTCTATGTGTTATTTGGGACTTCCATGCAAAAATTCATCGGGAGATTATTCCCCTAAGGCGCGTTTGCCTCCGCTCCCGTTCATGGAGAAACCGCACACGCACGCGTTCCGGTCGGAAATTGAAAGTAGACCGAGGGCTTGTCGAAACGCTACGAAACTCCTTGGACACTCTCAATGTGTTATTTGGGAAGTGCATGCAAAAATCCATCGGGAGATTATTCCCCTAAGGCGCGTTTGCCTCCGCTCCCGTCGGAAAAACCGCACGGGGGCCCGTTCGGGCCGGAAATTCAAAATTGTCGAAACGCTACGAAACTTTGCAGATCCCTTCTATGTGTTATTTGGGACTTCCATGCAAAAATTCATCGGGAGATTATTCCCCTAAGGCGCGTTTGCCTCCGCTCCCGTTCATGGAGAAACCGCACACGCACGCGTTCCGGTCGGAAATTGAAAGTAGACCGAGGGCTTGTCGAAACGCTACGAAACTCCTTGGACACTCTCAATGTGTTATTTGGGAAGTGCATGCAAAAATCCATCGGGAGATTATTCCCCTAAGGCGCGTTTGCCTCCGCTCCCGTCGGAAAAACCGCACGGGGGCCCGACACGCGAAAAGCCGAAATATATCGAGGGATCGCCCGAATGGCATGAAACTTGGCATGCCATCTCAATTTGGTGGCAGATTAATGCATGAAAAATTCCAGACCGGAACTCATTCCGTAGCCCGACGTTTGTTTGCTTCCGCCCCTTGAAAAAAACTCAATTACACGCGTTTCGGACGAAAATTCAAAATAAATCGAGACGTTATCGAAACGCTACGAAACTTTGCAGATCCCTTCTATGTGTTATTTGAGATGTCCATGCAAAAAATCATCGGGAAATTCCATTCCTAAGGCGCGTTTGCCTCCGCTCCCGTTCTTGAAAATCCGGCGCTTAGAAAATTCATAATTAATTCATCCGAAGTCGAAAAATTCTAATTTTTGGTGGGAGGGGTTCTTATATTGTGTTTAAAGAGCATGCAAAAAATCAAGAAAAAATTCGAAGTCTAAGTCATCAAACTAGAAATTTATGTCTACAGGGAAAAAGGGACCAATTTGGTGGCAAAGTGAGGATTTCAGTTCAAACATATATAGGGGGAGGCCCTTGCCTGGTCCGCCTGGGGCCTTGCCACGCCCAGGCCAGGCCACGCCCAGGCCAGGCCACATGCTGCCTAGACGGAACATGCCCATGGGTGTTCCAAACGATTCCAATGGCAAATCCATCAACCCCCCGCACAAAATCCAATCCAAATATCGAATTTTCATCATCGAATCGAGCGTTCTTGATAAAAAAAATTCAAAATTTGGCTGGATTTTGCGTGCCCGTGCCGGCCACACGGAAGGTCCGTGGCATGCCACGGATGGTCCCGTCGACGGAATCGAAGTTGCGATCGAAGTTTTGCCGCACAACCCAATAAAATATTGGCATTCCAACCATCGAATCGTTCTTTGGGCGAAGAAAAAAATTTGCTAAAATTTTGCGGTGCCCGTGCCCGGCCGAGTGGCTCGTCCGGACCTGGTCACGGACGTTCGGGCGGCGGGGCATGGGAGTTGCGATCGAAGTTTTGCCGCAAAATCATGTCAAATTTTGGCGTTCCCGTCATCGAATCGTCCGTTGGTCGAAGATCAAAATTTTATCGGGGTGCGCGGTGCGACGGTCGTGGTCACGGACGGCGCAATCCGACGTGATTTTTGCCTTGGGCA
>CATIWC010000151.1:42500-46166 GCA_948472305.1 Vicia faba
AAACCGCACGGGGGCCCGTTCGGGCCGGAAATTCAAAATTGTCGAAACGCTACGAAACTTTGCAGATCCCTTCTATGTGTTATTTGGGACTTCCATGCAAAAATTCATCGGGAGATTATTCCCCTAAGGCGCGTTTGCCTCCGCTCCCGTTCATGGAGAAACCGCACACGCACGCGTTCCGGTCGGAAATTGAAAGTAGACCGAGGGCTTGTCGAAACGCTACGAAACTCCTTGGACACTCTCAATGTGTTATTTGGGAAGTGCATGCAAAAATCCATCGGGAGATTATTCCCCTAAGGCGCGTTTGCCTCCGCTCCCGTCGGAAAAACCGCACGGGGGCCCGTTCGGGCCGGAAATTCAAAATTGTCGAAACGCTACGAAACTTTGCAGATCCCTTCTATGTGTTATTTGGGACTTCCATGCAAAAATTCATCGGGAGATTATTCCCCTAAGGCGCGTTTGCCTCCGCTCCCGTTCATGGAGAAACCGCACACGCACGCGTTCCGGTCGGAAATTGAAAGTAGACCGAGGGCTTGTCGAAACGCTACGAAACTCCTTGGACACTCTCAATGTGTTATTTGGGAAGTGCATGCAAAAATCCATCGGGAGATTATTCCCCTAAGGCGCGTTTGCCTCCGCTCCCGTCGGAAAAACCGCACGGGGGCCCGTTCGGGCCAAATTCAAAATTGTCGAAACGCTACGAAACTTTGCAGATCCCTTCTATGTGTTATTTGGGACTTCCATGCAAAAATTCATCGGGAGATTATTCCCCTAAGGCGCGTTTGCCTCCGCTCCCGTTCATGGAGAAACCGCACACGCACGCGTTCCGGTCGGAAATTGAAAGTAGACCGAGGGCTTGTCGAAACGCTACGAAACTCCTTGGACACTCTCAATGTGTTATTTGGGAAGTGCATGCAAAAATCCATCGGGAGATTATTCCCCTAAGGCGCGTTTGCCTCCGCTCCCGTCGGAAAAACCGCACGGGGGCCCGTTCGGGCCGGAAATTCAAAATTGTCGAAACGCTACGAAACTTTGCAGATCCCTTCTATGTGTTATTTGGGACTTCCATGCAAAAATTCATCGGGAGATTATTCCCCTAAGGCGCGTTTGCCTCCGCTCCCGTTCATGGAGAAACCGCACACGCACGCGTTCCGGTCGGAAATTGAAAGTAGACCGAGGGCTTGTCGAAACGCTACGAAACTCCTTGGACACTCTCAATGTGTTATTTGGGAAGTGCATGCAAAAATCCATCGGGAGATTATTCCCCTAAGGCGCGTTTGCCTCCGCTCCCGTCGGAAAAACCGCACGGGGGCCCGTTCGGGCCGGAAATTCAAAATTGTCGAAACGCTACGAAACTTTGCAGATCCCTTCTATGTGTTATTTGGGACTTCCATGCAAAAATTCATCGGGAGATTATTCCCCTAAGGCGCGTTTGCCTCCGCTCCCGTTCATGGAGAAACCGCACACGCACGCGTTCCGGTCGGAAATTGAAAGTAGACCGAGGGCTTGTCGAAACGCTACGAAACTCCTTGGACACTCTCAATGTGTTATTTGGGAAGTGCATGCAAAAATCCATCGGGAGATTATTCCCCTAAGGCGCGTTTGCCTCCGCTCCCGTCGGAAAAACCGCACGGGGGCCCGTTCGGGCCGGAAATTCAAAATTGTCGAAACGCTACGAAACTTTGCAGATCCCTTCTATGTGTTATTTGGGACTTCCATGCAAAAATTCATCGGGAGATTATTCCCCTAAGGCGCGTTTGCCTCCGCTCCCGTTCATGGAGAAACCGCACACGCACGCGTTCCGGTCGGAAATTGAAAGTAGACCGAGGGCTTGTCGAAACGCTACGAAACTCCTTGGACACTCTCAATGTGTTATTTGGGAAGTGCATGCAAAAATCCATCGGGAGATTATTCCCCTAAGGCGCGTTTGCCTCCGCTCCCGTCGGAAAAACCGCACGGGGGCCCGTTCGGGCCGGAAATTCAAAATTGTCGAAACGCTACGAAACTTTGCAGATCCCTTCTATGTGTTATTTGGGACTTCCATGCAAAAATTCATCGGGAGATTATTCCCCTAAGGCGCGTTTGCCTCCGCTCCCGTTCATGGAGAAACCGCACACGCACGCGTTCCGGTCGGAAATTGAAAGTAGACCGAGGGCTTGTCGAAACGCTACGAAACTCCTTGGACACTCTCAATGTGTTATTTGGGAAGTGCATGCAAAAATCCATCGGGAGATTATTCCCCTAAGGCGCGTTTGCCTCCGCTCCCGTCGGAAAAACCGCACGGGGGCCCGTTCGGGCCGGAAATTCAAAATTGTCGAAACGCTACGAAACTTTGCAGATCCCTTCTATGTGTTATTTGGGACTTCCATGCAAAAATTCATCGGGAGATTATTCCCCTAAGGCGCGTTTGCCTCCGCTCCCGTTCATGGAGAAACCGCACACGCACGCGTTCCGGTCGGAAATTGAAAGTAGACCGAGGGCTTGTCGAAACGCTACGAAACTCCTTGGACACTCTCAATGTGTTATTTGGGAAGTGCATGCAAAAATCCATCGGGAGATTATTCCCCTAAGGCGCGTTTGCCTCCGCTCCCGTCGGAAAAACCGCACGGGGGCCCGTTCGGGCCGGAAATTCAAAATTGTCGAAACGCTACGAAACTTTGCAGATCCCTTCTATGTGTTATTTGGGACTTCCATGCAAAAATTCATCGGGAGATTATTCCCCTAAGGCGCGTTTGCCTCCGCTCCCGTTCATGGAGAAACCGCACACGCACGCGTTCCGGTCGGAAATTGAAAGTAGACCGAGGGCTTGTCGAAACGCTACGAAACTCCTTGGACACTCTCAATGTGTTATTTGGGAAGTGCATGCAAAAATCCATCGGGAGATTATTCCCCTAAGGCGCGTTTGCCTCCGCTCCCGTCGGAAAAACCGCACGGGGGCCCGTTCGGGCCGGAAATTCAAAATTGTCGAAACGCTACGAAACTTTGCAGATCCCTTCTATGTGTTATTTGGGACTTCCATGCAAAAATTCATCGGGAGATTATTCCCCTAAGGCGCGTTTGCCTCCGCTCCCGTTCATGGAGAAACCGCACACGCACGCGTTCCGGTCGGAAATTGAAAGTAGACCGAGGGCTTGTCGAAACGCTACGAAACTCCTTGGACACTCTCAATGTGTTATTTGGGAAGTGCATGCAAAAATCCATCGGGAGATTATTCCCCTAAGGCGCGTTTGCCTCCGCTCCCGTCGGAAAAACCGCACGGGGGCCCGTTCGGGCCGGAAATTCAAAATTGTCGAAACGCTACGAAACTTTGCAGATCCCTTCTATGTGTTATTTGGGACTTCCATGCAAAAATTCATCGGGAGATTATTCCCCTAAGGCGCGTTTGCCTCCGCTCCCGTTCATGGAGAAACCGCACACGCACGCGTTCCGGTCGGAAATTGAAAGTAGACCGAGGGCTTGTCGAAACGCTACGAAACTCCTTGGACACTCTCAATGTGTTATTTGGGAAGTGCATGCAAAAATCCATCGGGAGATTATTCCCCTAAGGCGCGTTTGCCTCCGCTCCCGTCGGAAAAACCGCACGGGGGCCCGTTCGGGCCGGAAATTCAAAATTGTCGAAACGCTACGAAACTTTGCAGATCCCTTCTATGTGTTATTTGGGACTTC
>CATIWC010000152.1:0-2500 GCA_948472305.1 Vicia faba
AGGCAAATGGAAGCATCGAACAACGCCGGTTCTGCCGCACTAGGCATGAAAAACCAACCCGAGCAACGGGGCCAATTTTCCGAGCCACGCACACACGCGCGCGTCTCGTCCTCGTCCTCGTCCTCGTCCAAGTCCCAAGTCCCAATCGCGACATTTCGCGTCATTTCGCGCCGCGTTGCTTTTGCCCAAGGCAAAAATCACGTCGGATTGCGCCGTCCGTGACCACGACCGTCGCACCGCGCACCCCGATAAAATTTTGATCTTCGACCAACGGACGATTCGATGACGGGAACGCCAAAATTTGACATGATTTTGCGGCAAAACTTCGATCGCAACTCCCATGCCCCGCCGCCCGAACGTCCGTGACCAGGTCCGGACGAGCCACTCGGCCGGGCACGGGCACCGCAAAATTTTAGCAAATTTTTTTCTTCGCCCAAAGAACGATTCGATGGTTGGAATGCCAATATTTTATTGGGTTGTGCGGCAAAACTTCGATCGCAACTTCGATTCCGTCGACGGGACCATCCGTGGCATGCCACGGACCTTCCGTGTGGCCGGCACGGGCACGCAAAATCCAGCCAAATTTTGAATTTTTTTTATCAAGAACGCTCGATTCGATGATGAAAATTCGATATTTGGATTGGATTTTGTGCGGGGGGTTGATGGATTTGCCATTGGAATCGTTTGGAACACCCATGGGCATGTTCCGTCTAGGCAGCATGTGGCCTGGCCTGGGCGTGGCCTGGCCTGGGCGTGGCAAGGCCCCAGGCGGACCAGGCAAGGGCCTCCCCCTATATATGTTTGAACTGAAATCCTCACTTTGCCACCAAATTGGTCCCTTTTTCCCTGTAGACATAAATTTCTAGTTTGATGACTTAGACTTCGAATTTTTTCTTGATTTTTTGCATGCTCTTTAAACACAATATAAGAACCCCTCCCACCAAAAATTAGAATTTTTCGACTTCGGATGAATTAATTATGAATTTTCTAAGCGCCGGATTTTCAAGAACGGGAGCGGAGGCAAACGCGCCTTAGGAATGGAATTTCCCGATGATTTTTTGCATGGACATCTCAAATAACACATAGAAGGGATCTGCAAAGTTTCGTAGCGTTTCGATAACGTCTCGATTTATTTTGAATTTTCGTCCGAAACGCGTGTAATTGAGTTTTTTTCAAGGGGCGGAAGCAAACAAACGTCGGGCTACGGAATGAGTTCCGGTCTGGAATTTTTCATGCATTAATCTGCCACCAAATTGAGATGGCATGCCAAGTTTCATGCCATTCGGGCGATCCCTCGATATATTTCGGCTTTTCGCGTGTCGGGCCCCCGTGCGGTTTTTCCGACGGGACGACGGGAGCGGAGGCAAACGCGCCTTAGGGGAATAATCTCCCGATGGATTTTTGCATGCACTTCCCAAATAACACATTGAGAGTGTCCAAGGAGTTTCGTAGCGTTTCGACAAGCCCTCGGTCTACTTTCAATTTCCGACCGGAACGCGTGCGTGTGCGGTTTCTCCATGAACGGGAGCGGAGGCAAACGCGCCTTAGGGGAATAATCTCCCGATGAATTTTTGCATGGAAGTCCCAAATAACACATAGAAGGGATCTGCAAAGTTTCGTAGCGTTTCGACAATTTTGAATTTCCGGCCCGAACGGGCCCCCGTGCGGTTTTTCCGACGGGAGCGGAGGCAAACGCGCCTTAGGGGAATAATCTCCCGATGGATTTTTGCATGCACTTCCCAAATAACACATTGAGAGTGTCCAAGGAGTTTCGTAGCGTTTCGACAAGCCCTCGGTCTACTTTCAATTTCCGACCGGAACGCGTGCGTGTGCGGTTTCTCCATGAACGGGAGCGGAGGCAAACGCGCCTTAGGGGAATAATCTCCCGATGAATTTTTGCATGGAAGTCCCAAATAACACATAGAAGGGATCTGCAAAGTTTCGTAGCGTTTCGACAATTTTGAATTTCCGGCCCGAACGGGCCCCCGTGCGGTTTTTTCCGACGGGAGCGGAGGCAAACGCGCCTTAGGGGAATAATCTCCCGATGGATTTTTGCATGCACTTCCCAAATAACACATTGAGAGTGTCCAAGGAGTTTCGTAGCGTTTCGACAAGCCCTCGGTCTACTTTCAATTTCCGACCGGAACGCGTGCGTGTGCGGTTTCTCCATGAACGGGAGCGGAGGCAAACGCGCCTTAGGGGAATAATCTCCCGATGAATTTTTGCATGGAAGTCCCAAATAACACATAGAAGGGATCTGCAAAGTTTCGTAGCGTTTCGACAATTTTGAATTTCCGGCCCGAACGGGCCCCCGTGCGGTTTTTCCGACGGGAGCGGAGGCAAACGCGCCTTAGGGGAATAATCTCCCGATGGATTTTTGCATGCACTTCCCAAATAACACATTGAGAGTGTCCAAGGAGTTTCGTAGCGTTTCGACAAGCCCTCGGTCTACTTTCAATTTCCGACCGGAACGCGTGCGTGTGCGGTTTCTCCATGAACG
>CATIWC010000152.1:22500-25000 GCA_948472305.1 Vicia faba
TTAGGGGAATAATCTCCCGATGAATTTTTGCATGGAAGTCCCAAATAACACATAGAAGGGATCTGCAAAGTTTCGTAGCGTTTCGACAATTTTGAATTTCCGGCCCGAACGGGCCCCCGTGCGGTTTTTCCGACGGGAGCGGAGGCAAACGCGCCTTAGGGGAATAATCTCCCGATGGATTTTTGCATGCACTTCCCAAATAACACATTGAGAGTGTCCAAGGAGTTTCGTAGCGTTTCGACAAGCCCTCGGTCTACTTTCAATTTCCGACCGGAACGCGTGCGTGTGCGGTTTCTCCATGAACGGGAGCGGAGGCAAACGCGCCTTAGGGGAATAATCTCCCGATGAATTTTTGCATGGAAGTCCCAAATAACACATAGAAGGGATCTGCAAAGTTTCGTAGCGTTTCGACAATTTTGAATTTCCGGCCCGAACGGGCCCCCGTGCGGTTTTTCCGACGGGAGCGGAGGCAAACGCGCCTTAGGGGAATAATCTCCCGATGGATTTTTGCATGCACTTCCCAAATAACACATTGAGAGTGTCCAAGGAGTTTCGTAGCGTTTCGACAAGCCCTCGGTCTACTTTCAATTTCCGACCGGAACGCGTGCGTGTGCGGTTTCTCCATGAACGGGAGCGGAGGCAAACGCGCCTTAGGGGAATAATCTCCCGATGAATTTTTGCATGGAAGTCCCAAATAACACATAGAAGGGATCTGCAAAGTTTCGTAGCGTTTCGACAATTTTGAATTTCCGGCCCGAACGGGCCCCCGTGCGGTTTTTCCGACGGGAGCGGAGGCAAACGCGCCTTAGGGGAATAATCTCCCGATGGATTTTTGCATGCACTTCCCAAATAACACATTGAGAGTGTCCAAGGAGTTTCGTAGCGTTTCGACAAGCCCTCGGTCTACTTTCAATTTCCGACCGGAACGCGTGCGTGTGCGGTTTCTCCATGAACGGGAGCGGAGGCAAACGCGCCTTAGGGGAATAATCTCCCGATGAATTTTTGCATGGAAGTCCCAAATAACACATAGAAGGGATCTGCAAAGTTTCGTAGCGTTTCGACAATTTTGAATTTCCGGCCCGAACGGGCCCCCGTGCGGTTTTTCCGACGGGAGCGGAGGCAAACGCGCCTTAGGGGAATAATCTCCCGATGGATTTTTGCATGCACTTCCCAAATAACACATTGAGAGTGTCCAAGGAGTTTCGTAGCGTTTCGACAAGCCCTCGGTCTACTTTCAATTTCCGACCGGAACGCGTGCGTGTGCGGTTTCTCCATGAACGGGAGCGGAGGCAAACGCGCCTTAGGGGAATAATCTCCCGATGAATTTTTGCATGGAAGTCCCAAATAACACATAGAAGGGATCTGCAAAGTTTCGTAGCGTTTCGACAATTTTGAATTTCCGGCCCGAACGGGCCCCCGTGCGGTTTTTCCGACGGGAGCGGAGGCAAACGCGCCTTAGGGGAATAATCTCCCGATGGATTTTTGCATGCACTTCCCAAATAACACATTGAGAGTGTCCAAGGAGTTTCGTAGCGTTTCGACAAGCCCTCGGTCTACTTTCAATTTCCGACCGGAACGCGTGCGTGTGCGGTTTCTCCATGAACGGGAGCGGAGGCAAACGCGCCTTAGGGGAATAATCTCCCGATGAATTTTTGCATGGAAGTCCCAAATAACACATAGAAGGGATCTGCAAAGTTTCGTAGCGTTTCGACAATTTTGAATTTCCGGCCCGAACGGGCCCCCGTGCGGTTTTTCCGACGGGAGCGGAGGCAAACGCGCCTTAGGGGAATAATCTCCCGATGGATTTTTGCATGCACTTCCCAAATAACACATTGAGAGTGTCCAAGGAGTTTCGTAGCGTTTCGACAAGCCCTCGGTCTACTTTCAATTTCCGACCGGAACGCGTGCGTGTGCGGTTTCTCCATGAACGGGAGCGGAGGCAAACGCGCCTTAGGGGAATAATCTCCCGATGAATTTTTGCATGGAAGTCCCAAATAACACATAGAAGGGATCTGCAAAGTTTCGTAGCGTTTCGACAATTTTGAATTTCCGGCCCGAACGGGCCCCCGTGCGGTTTTTCCGACGGGAGCGGAGGCAAACGCGCCTTAGGGGAATAATCTCCCGATGGATTTTTGCATGCACTTCCCAAATAACACATTGAGAGTGTCCAAGGAGTTTCGTAGCGTTTCGACAAGCCCTCGGTCTACTTTCAATTTCCGACCGGAACGCGTGCGTGTGCGGTTTCTCCATGAACGGGAGCGGAGGCAAACGCGCCTTAGGGGAATAATCTCCCGATGAATTTTTGCATGGAAGTCCCAAATAACACATAGAAGGGATCTGCAAAGTTTCGTAGCGTTTCGACAATTTTGAATTTCCGGCCCGAACGGGCCCCCGTGCGGTTTTTCCGACGGGAGCGGAGGCAAACGCGCCTTAGGGGAATAATCTCCCGATGGATTTTTGCATGCACTTCCCAAATAACACATTGAGAGTGTCCAAGGAG
>CATIWC010000153.1:7500-10000 GCA_948472305.1 Vicia faba
GTAGCGTTTCGACAATTTTGAATTTCCGGCCCGAACGGGCCCCCGTGCGGTTTTTCCGACGGGAGCGGAGGCAAACGCGCCTTAGGGGAATAATCTCCCGATGGATTTTTGCATGCACTTCCCAAATAACACATTGAGAGTGTCCAAGGAGTTTCGTAGCGTTTCGACAAGCCCTCGGTCTACTTTCAATTTCCGACCGGAACGCGTGCGTGTGCGGTTTCTCCATGAACGGGAGCGGAGGCAAACGCGCCTTAGGGGAATAATCTCCCGATGAATTTTTGCATGGAAGTCCCAAATAACACATAGAAGGGATCTGCAAAGTTTCGTAGCGTTTCGACAATTTTGAATTTCCGGCCCGAACGGGCCCCCGTGCGGTTTTTCCGACGGGAGCGGAGGCAAACGCGCCTTAGGGGAATAATCTCCCGATGGATTTTTGCATGCACTTCCCAAATAACACATTGAGAGTGTCCAAGGAGTTTCGTAGCGTTTCGACAAGCCCTCGGTCTACTTTCAATTTCCGACCGGAACGCGTGCGTGTGCGGTTTCTCCATGAACGGGAGCGGAGGCAAACGCGCCTTAGGGGAATAATCTCCCGATGAATTTTTGCATGGAAGTCCCAAATAACACATAGAAGGGATCTGCAAAGTTTCGTAGCGTTTCGACAATTTTGAATTTCCGGCCCGAACGGGCCCCCGTGCGGTTTTTCCGACGGGAGCGGAGGCAAACGCGCCTTAGGGGAATAATCTCCCGATGGATTTTTGCATGCACTTCCCAAATAACACATTGAGAGTGTCCAAGGAGTTTCGTAGCGTTTCGACAAGCCCTCGGTCTACTTTCAATTTCCGACCGGAACGCGTGCGTGTGCGGTTTCTCCATGAACGGGAGCGGAGGCAAACGCGCCTTAGGGGAATAATCTCCCGATGAATTTTTGCATGGAAGTCCCAAATAACACATAGAAGGGATCTGCAAAGTTTCGTAGCGTTTCGACAATTTTGAATTTCCGGCCCGAACGGGCCCCCGTGCGGTTTTTCCGACGGGAGCGGAGGCAAACGCGCCTTAGGGGAATAATCTCCCGATGGATTTTTGCATGCACTTCCCAAATAACACATTGAGAGTGTCCAAGGAGTTTCGTAGCGTTTCGACAAGCCCTCGGTCTACTTTCAATTTCCGACCGGAACGCGTGCGTGTGCGGTTTCTCCATGAACGGGAGCGGAGGCAAACGCGCCTTAGGGGAATAATCTCCCGATGAATTTTTGCATGGAAGTCCCAAATAACACATAGAAGGGATCTGCAAAGTTTCGTAGCGTTTCGACAATTTTGAATTTCCGGCCCGAACGGGCCCCCGTGCGGTTTTTCCGACGGGAGCGGAGGCAAACGCGCCTTAGGGGAATAATCTCCCGATGGATTTTTGCATGCACTTCCCAAATAACACATTGAGAGTGTCCAAGGAGTTTCGTAGCGTTTCGACAAGCCCTCGGTCTACTTTCAATTTCCGACCGGAACGCGTGCGTGTGCGGTTTCTCCATGAACGGGAGCGGAGGCAAACGCGCCTTAGGGGAATAATCTCCCGATGAATTTTTGCATGGAAGTCCCAAATAACACATAGAAGGGATCTGCAAAGTTTCGTAGCGTTTCGACAATTTTGAATTTCCGGCCCGAACGGGCCCCCGTGCGGTTTTTCCGACGGGAGCGGAGGCAAACGCGCCTTAGGGGAATAATCTCCCGATGGATTTTTGCATGCACTTCCCAAATAACACATTGAGAGTGTCCAAGGAGTTTCGTAGCGTTTCGACAAGCCCTCGGTCTACTTTCAATTTCCGACCGGAACGCGTGCGTGTGCGGTTTCTCCATGAACGGGAGCGGAGGCAAACGCGCCTTAGGGGAATAATCTCCCGATGAATTTTTGCATGGAAGTCCCAAATAACACATAGAAGGGATCTGCAAAGTTTCGTAGCGTTTCGACAATTTTGAATTTCCGGCCCGAACGGGCCCCCGTGCGGTTTTTCCGACGGGAGCGGAGGCAAACGCGCCTTAGGGGAATAATCTCCCGATGGATTTTTGCATGCACTTCCCAAATAACACATTGAGAGTGTCCAAGGAGTTTCGTAGCGTTTCGACAAGCCCTCGGTCTACTTTCAATTTCCGACCGGAACGCGTGCGTGTGCGGTTTCTCCATGAACGGGAGCGGAGGCAAACGCGCCTTAGGGGAATAATCTCCCGATGAATTTTTGCATGGAAGTCCCAAATAACACATAGAAGGGATCTGCAAAGTTTCGTAGCGTTTCGACAATTTTGAATTTCCGGCCCGAACGGGCCCCCGTGCGGTTTTTCCGACGGGAGCGGAGGCAAACGCGCCTTAGGGGAATAATCTCCCGATGGATTTTTGCATGCACTTCCCAAATAACACATTGAGAGTGTCCAAGGAGTTTCGTAGCGTTTCGACAAGCCCTCGGTCTACTTTCAATTTCCGACCGGAACGCGTGCGTGTGCGGTTTCTCCA
>CATIWC010000153.1:20000-22500 GCA_948472305.1 Vicia faba
TCCCGATGAATTTTTGCATGGAAGTCCCAAATAACACATAGAAGGGATCTGCAAAGTTTCGTAGCGTTTCGACAATTTTGAATTTCCGGCCCGAACGGGCCCCCGTGCGGTTTTTCCGACGGGAGCGGAGGCAAACGCGCCTTAGGGGAATAATCTCCCGATGGATTTTTGCATGCACTTCCCAAATAACACATTGAGAGTGTCCAAGGAGTTTCGTAGCGTTTCGACAAGCCCTCGGTCTACTTTCAATTTCCGACCGGAACGCGTGCGTGTGCGGTTTCTCCATGAACGGGAGCGGAGGCAAACGCGCCTTAGGGGAATAATCTCCCGATGAATTTTTGCATGGAAGTCCCAAATAACACATAGAAGGGATCTGCAAAGTTTCGTAGCGTTTCGACAATTTTGAATTTCCGGCCCGAACGGGCCCCCGTGCGGTTTTTCCGACGGGAGCGGAGGCAAACGCGCCTTAGGGGAATAATCTCCCGATGGATTTTTGCATGCACTTCCCAAATAACACATTGAGAGTGTCCAAGGAGTTTCGTAGCGTTTCGACAAGCCCTCGGTCTACTTTCAATTTCCGACCGGAACGCGTGCGTGTGCGGTTTCTCCATGAACGGGAGCGGAGGCAAACGCGCCTTAGGGGAATAATCTCCCGATGAATTTTTGCATGGAAGTCCCAAATAACACATAGAAGGGATCTGCAAAGTTTCGTAGCGTTTCGACAATTTTGAATTTCCGGCCCGAACGGGCCCCCGTGCGGTTTTTCCGACGGGAGCGGAGGCAAACGCGCCTTAGGGGAATAATCTCCCGATGGATTTTTGCATGCACTTCCCAAATAACACATTGAGAGTGTCCAAGGAGTTTCGTAGCGTTTCGACAAGCCCTCGGTCTACTTTCAATTTCCGACCGGAACGCGTGCGTGTGCGGTTTCTCCATGAACGGGAGCGGAGGCAAACGCGCCTTAGGGGAATAATCTCCCGATGAATTTTTGCATGGAAGTCCCAAATAACACATAGAAGGGATCTGCAAAGTTTCGTAGCGTTTCGACAATTTTGAATTTCCGGCCCGAACGGGCCCCCGTGCGGTTTTTCCGACGGGAGCGGAGGCAAACGCGCCTTAGGGGAATAATCTCCCGATGGATTTTTGCATGCACTTCCCAAATAACACATTGAGAGTGTCCAAGGAGTTTCGTAGCGTTTCGACAAGCCCTCGGTCTACTTTCAATTTCCGACCGGAACGCGTGCGTGTGCGGTTTCTCCATGAACGGGAGCGGAGGCAAACGCGCCTTAGGGGAATAATCTCCCGATGAATTTTTGCATGGAAGTCCCAAATAACACATAGAAGGGATCTGCAAAGTTTCGTAGCGTTTCGACAATTTTGAATTTCCGGCCCGAACGGGCCCCCGTGCGGTTTTTCCGACGGGAGCGGAGGCAAACGCGCCTTAGGGGAATAATCTCCCGATGGATTTTTGCATGCACTTCCCAAATAACACATTGAGAGTGTCCAAGGAGTTTCGTAGCGTTTCGACAAGCCCTCGGTCTACTTTCAATTTCCGACCGGAACGCGTGCGTGTGCGGTTTCTCCATGAACGGGAGCGGAGGCAAACGCGCCTTAGGGGAATAATCTCCCGATGAATTTTTGCATGGAAGTCCCAAATAACACATAGAAGGGATCTGCAAAGTTTCGTAGCGTTTCGACAATTTTGAATTTCCGGCCCGAACGGGCCCCCGTGCGGTTTTTCCGACGGGAGCGGAGGCAAACGCGCCTTAGGGGAATAATCTCCCGATGGATTTTTGCATGCACTTCCCAAATAACACATTGAGAGTGTCCAAGGAGTTTCGTAGCGTTTCGACAAGCCCTCGGTCTACTTTCAATTTCCGACCGGAACGCGTGCGTGTGCGGTTTCTCCATGAACGGGAGCGGAGGCAAACGCGCCTTAGGGGAATAATCTCCCGATGAATTTTTGCATGGAAGTCCCAAATAACACATAGAAGGGATCTGCAAAGTTTCGTAGCGTTTCGACAATTTTGAATTTCCGGCCCGAACGGGCCCCCGTGCGGTTTTTCCGACGGGAGCGGAGGCAAACGCGCCTTAGGGGAATAATCTCCCGATGGATTTTTGCATGCACTTCCCAAATAACACATTGAGAGTGTCCAAGGAGTTTCGTAGCGTTTCGACAAGCCCTCGGTCTACTTTCAATTTCCGACCGGAACGCGTGCGTGTGCGGTTTCTCCATGAACGGGAGCGGAGGCAAACGCGCCTTAGGGGAATAATCTCCCGATGAATTTTTGCATGGAAGTCCCAAATAACACATAGAAGGGATCTGCAAAGTTTCGTAGCGTTTCGACAATTTTGAATTTCCGGCCCGAACGGGCCCCCGTGCGGTTTTTCCGACGGGAGCGGAGGCAAACGCGCCTTAGGGGAATAATCTCCCGATGGATTTTTGCATGCACTTCCCAAATAACACATTGAGAGTGTCCAAGGAGTTTCGTAGCGTTTC
>CATIWC010000154.1:0-2500 GCA_948472305.1 Vicia faba
CTATCTATCTATCTATCTATCTATCTATCTATCTATCTATCTATCTATCTATCTATCTATCTATCTATCTATCTATCTATCTATCTATCTATCTATCTATCTATCTATCTATCTATCTATCTATCTATCTATCTATCTATCTATCTATCTATCTATCTATCTATCTATCTATCTATCTATCTATCTATCTATCTATCTATCTATCTATCTATCTATCTATCTATCTATCTATCTATCTATCTATCTATCTATCTATCTATCTATCTATCTATCTATCTATCTATCTATCTATCTATCTATCTATCTATCTATCTATCTATCTATCTATCTATCTATCTATCTATCTATCTATCTATCTATCTATCTATCTATCTATCTATCTATCTATCTATCTATCTATCTACTTCTATCTATCTATCTATATCTATCTATCTATCTATCTATCTATCTATCTATCTATCTATCTATCTATCTATCTATCTATCTATCTATCTATCTATCTATCTATCTATCTATCTATCTATCTATCTATCTATCTATCTATCTATCTATCTATCTATCTATCTATCTATCTATCTATCTATCTATCTATCTATCTATCTATCTATCTATCTATCTATCTATCTATCTATCTATCTATCTATCTATCTATCTATCTATCTATCTATCTATCTATCTATCTATCTATCTATCTATCTATCTATCTATCTATCTATCTATCTATCTATCTATCTATCTATCTATCTATCTATCTATCTATCTATCTATCTATCTATCTATCTATCTATCTATCTATCTATCTATCTATCTATCTATCTATCTATCTATCTATCTATCTATCTATCTATCTATCTATCTATCTATCTATCTATCTATCTATCTATCTATCTATCTATCTATCTATCTATCTATCTATCTATCTATCTATCTATCTATCTATCTATCTATCTATCTATCTATCTATCTATCTATCTATCTATCTATCTATCTATCTATCTATCTATCTATCTATCTATCTATCTATCTATCTATCTATCTATCTATCTATCTATCTATCTATCTATCTATCTATCTATCTATCTATCTATCTATCTATCTATCTATCTATCTATCTATCTATCTATCTATCTATCTATCTATCTATCTATCTATTCTATCTATCTATCTATCTATCTATCTATCTATCTATCTATCTATCTATCTATCTATCTATCTATCTATCTATCTATCTATCTATCTATCTATCTATCTATCTATCTATCTATCTATCTATCTATCTATCTATCTATCTATCTATCTATCTATCTATCTATCTATCTATCTATCTATCTATCTATCTATCTATCTATCTATCTATCTATCTATCTATCTATCTATCTATCTATCTATCTATCTATCTATCTATCTATCTATCTATCTATCTATCTATCTATCTATCTATCTATCTATCTATCTATCTATCTATCTATCTATCTATCTATCTATCTATCTATCTATCTATCTATCTATCTATCTATCTATCTATCTATCTATCTATCTATCTATCTATCTATCTATCTATCTATCTATCTATCTATCTATCTATCTATCTATCTATCTATCTATCTATCTATCTATCTATCTATCTATCTATCTATCTATCTATCTATCTATCTATCTATCTATCTATCTATCTATCTATCTATCTATCTATCTATCTATCTATCTATCTATCTATCTATCTATCTATCTATCTATCTATCTATCTACTATCTTCTATCTATCTATCTATCTATCTATCTATCTATCTATCTATCTATCTATCTATCTATCTATCTATCTATCTATCTATCTATCTATCTATCTATCTATCTATCTATCTATCTATCTATCTATCTATCTATCTATCTATCTATCTATCTATCTATCTATCTATCTATCTATCTATCTATCTATCTATCTATCTATCTATCTATCTATCTATCTATCTATCTATCTATCTATCTATCTATCTATCTATCTATCTATCTATCTATCTATCTATCTATCTATCTATCTATCTATCTATCTACTATCTATCTATCTATCTATCTATCTATCTATCTATCTATCTATCTATCTATCTATCTATCTATCTATCTATCTATCTATCTATCTATCTATCTATCTATCTATCTATCTATCTATCTATCATCTATCTATCTATCTATCTATCTATCTATCTATCTATCTATCTATCTATCTATCTATCTATCTATCTATCTATCTATCTATCTATCTATCTATCTATCTATCTATCTATCTATCTATCTATCTATCTATCTATCTATCTATCTATCTATCTATCTATCTATCTATCTATCTATCTATCTATCTATCTATCTATCTATCTATCTATCTATCTATCTATCTATCTATCTATCTATCTATCTATCTATCTATCTATCTATCTATCTATCTATCTATCTATCTATCTATCTATCTATCTATCTATCTATCTATCTATCTATCTATCTATCTA
>CATIWC010000154.1:17500-39900 GCA_948472305.1 Vicia faba
TATCTATCTATCTATCTATCTATCTATCTATCTATCTATCTATCTATCTATCTATCTATCTATCTATCTATCTATCTATCTATCTATCTATCTATCTATCTATCTATCTATCTATCTATCTATCTATCTATCTATCTATCTAGCCCCTAGCGCTGGGCCAAGGTTCCTTCATTGGGTCGGGCAGGTTTGGCCCAATGGAGGAACTTCCAGGTTCTACGTGCGTAGTGGGAACCCGCACGTGGTCCCCTACCTGGATGTTCTGCGTGAAGTGCGGGGCGGACAGAGACGCGGTGTTTTCGGGGTCTCGTTGGGAGTGCAGTGGAATGAGTCTGCCCTAGTTGGGGTGCTCGCGGTGATGTCGAGCTGGACGGCAGGATGTCGAGTTGGACAGTTGGAGGTCGAGCAAGTAACCTCAGGGAGCACGTCGGGCACGACTGTGTCCCTTTGGTCGGCGTGGTCCTCAGCAAGTCCATTTGGATTGGGCCTTATCAATGCTATTGGGTCTGTCGGGCCCAGTCCAGAACAGGAGCCCCCCAAGTCGTGGTTCCTTGGGTTAGGAGCCATGGCTTGATCTCAGGTCGTTCCCGTTTCGAGGTCTCGCGCCCGGGTTAGAGATGCAGGTCCTCGAGGGCTTCTCCGTGTCATGCTCGGAGACAAATCTTTCATGGTGGATGCTCGGGGAATCCTCACCGGCGCGCGTCTGTCGAGCACACGGGGTATCTTTCGGGAACTGCGCCGCCAACCTATGATGATAGGGTCATCATTGCCTTGGGAGTCGTGCGTCGAGGAGAGAAACTCTGTGGTTTCCCGAGGCGATGTTTGGTATTCCACGTCATCACTATAAATAGGATCCTTGGGCCCCATAACGCGTTACTACTCTTTGCGCTCCTACTGCTGCTGTTCTTCCATATTTTCATAGCACAACTGCGATTCCCGTCACAGATTCCTTCCCTCCGTTGCAGAACTCACTCCTTGATTGCAAGTAAGTGACTTATCTTCTTCGTTTTCCTGTTGTGATGCATGATTTTCACCGTTGTAGACGTTTTAGGGACTGTGCGCGTGGGACTAGCCCGGTATATTCATGTTTAGCTCGACAAATTCATGCTTAAGACCGGCAAACATATGCTCGTGGCCGGTAGATACATAGTTTAGGTTACAATCTGAAGTGCTTCCCGGGGTCTTCATGATCCAGGGCGCCTGATTCATGATCGTGCCCGGTATGTTCATGGCTCTGGCCGTAGATTTTATGATGTTGCTCGCTATGTTCATACCTTGGGTCGGCATACTCATGAATGACCGTGTTGTCGGTTTGCTTAGGCGGTTTGGAGAAGGTCTCATCGAGTTATCCGGACGTCGGGGAGGCGACTGCTATTTTGTTGCAAACTAACTTTTGTGGTCGTGCATGGAGCGATGTGGTTTGTCGTACACTACACTACTACGAAAATGGGCTTTCACAGCGCTTTTTTTTTCCCTTTAAAAGCGCTTAAAAGCGCTGCCGTAGCCAGCGCTGGCGTAGGCTACGAAAGCGCTTTTTTTCTGGCCAAAAGCGCTGTCGTAGGTGGACCTATCACAGCGCTTTTTCCTTAAAAAGCGCTTTGATAGGGGGGTCTTTCCCAGCGCTTTTTGAAAAGCGCTTTGATAGGTGTGCTATTTAAATTTATTTTTTTTATTTATCAGGTCTTTTACAGCGCTTTTTATGGAAAAAGCGCTTTTATAGGGGGGTCTTTCCCAGCGCTTTTTCCATAAAAAGCGCTTTGATAGGGGGTTTCTATTTAATTTTTTTTTTTTATTTATCATGGCTTTTACAGCGCTTTATGGAAAAAGCGCTTTGATAGGGGGGTCTTTCACAGCGCTTTTTCCATAAAAAGCGCTTTGATAGGGGGTTTCTATTTAATTTTTTTTTTATTTATCCTGCCTACGAAAGCGCTTTTTAGCCAAAAGCGCTTTCGTAGCTCATACAAATTTTTTAAAGTGAAACCTATAATTTGAGGTTCCCTGTGCGGCCTGTAATTTTTTTTTGGTCCAATAATTTAACCTGTAATTCAATCCTTATAATATTCACAGAAACCGGTATTATATTAACAGAAACCGGTATACCATATAATATTCACTCCTTATCTATATATATGTAACTAAATCATATATAACTAAATTTGTAACCATATATACATTTGTAACCATAACTAAATCACATACAAAGTATCGTGTTAATTTGTAACCATATATATATACATATGTAACTAAATCATATATAATTACATCGAAAATAATGCTCCACCGACACGGTCGTCATCCTGCAAAGTATGAATATGAACAACACGGTAAATTAAACAAACAATATTAAAGGCTCCAACACAATCAAACTAACACGTACAATAATATTTTATTCATACCCATCAGAATAATCTGTTTTCAACATAAAATTGACATATTTCCTCTTTGACTTCTTCCACTTGAACTTTCGTGTACGACATAGTATAGAGGTCATCAAAGTACTACATAAGAAATTATTACTTCAGTATATGCATGATGTTATTAAATGTAGAAATCATACAAAATTATTCTAAGTTATAAATCCATACCGTGCTTGGAATCTCTACTTGATTTTTATGAAGGATTTCTTTCATAAACCTCAAGCAAAAGTATCCGCAATCTACATCGTTATTCTGTAACGGACACTGCATAGAAAAACAGAATATATTTTATAGTTGTCGTGTAATTTTATCAAGTAACATTATTATTATAAGCAACTAATTTTGTACCTGCACTTTGATCCAAGTAATATTTGATGATTTACTCCGGGGTACCTGTGCGTCCCTTTGACTACGAAATATTTGTATTGATCTAAGAAAATAAAAACATATATTTAGATCAATCTCACAGAAATAATTAAATATATAAATATACACGAATAGTTAGAACGATCTCACTTACTGATCAACAGTTTCCTTCATAGCGGGATAGTTAGTCCATTCCCCGTCTACCGAATTCAGAAAGTACACAACTTCTTTAATCGGATCGATAGCCAACAACAACCAGTGTTTTCTAAAAATTTAAGCAACAGTTTAGAAGAAAAGTTTCTACGCAAAATAAACAAAGATATATTAGAATAAATGAAAAACTCACCCCACTGGAACAGTGTTATACGGCAAAATAAACAAGCTATCTGGGTTGCCGACGTAGGCCGTGTATCGATTCACTAAGTACTCCCTAACTGAACCCGGTTCCCTGACAATTGTCGCTCCGCTGACAATATGGGCAGACAAGAAATGGAAGCGTCTTGCCAATACAGTCTCGCGCATTTTTTTATCGTACAACAACCTTAAATAAAAACATATAAACATTAGACTATTTTCATTGAAATGTGTAAATAAATTGTTCAACTAATTAAATGATATATTTATCGGAATACCGGATGTATGCGTGAACATTGCCAATGCCTAATTCACCATGCGTCATAATCTCAGTCATTTCGTCCATTCCTATCGTTTCTTGGCAGTCAAGACCAAAGATATCTGCATCCATAAGGATTGTACGAATACCACCTGACTTCAAATCTGAGGTTTCCAAAAGTACTCCAAGTGTATTCCGATATCGAGGTACAAAAACGCCTCTTCCCCCGCCTCTTCCCCCTTTATGCATTGACTTTTTCGGGGGTGGTCTGCTACGAACAGGCTGGGTCACTTGTTGTGACACTTTCGCAGATACCTAACAATCATATAACTTAGGTAAATTATAAAATCGTTCAGTTTTAAATTCATATCATATAATAAACAATTTAAGTGTACCTCTGGAATTGATGCCATAGACTCGCCGCCTTGCTGCAAAATCTCCTTACCCTTATTAGCGGGTTTTGTAGGAGGCTAATATTAAAAAATAATTAACTTAACGGTTCAGAATTGACATTTGAAATCTAAATGATTCATATTAACGGTTTTAAACATACCTCATCATCAATGAAAATGAGGTCCAAGGGCCATGCAACAAACGACCCTACTGCGTCTCGCACCGATCTTATATCCAAGGCCACGTCAGGTACCGGTACCAACGCATCAGGATCAATAGGATAATCTACTGATACTCTCAGGTGTCCAGCCGGGATCGATGTATTATGAATTAAATCTCCCAAAGTGTTGTACACTTTTCCCTTGCCAACAAGGTGATAATCTGATGCCATTACGTATAGTTGGCAAGATGAAATGCCCTAAACCAATATGCATACATATTACTTTTAATTCAATAATAGAAAGAGGTGGAATAAAAATGAGAAACTTGAACAATAGAGATTTATCAATATATTTATAATTACCTCAGGAAATTTATTCTGACGGTTGATACTAGCGTTGTCACTAGTTTCTTTCGCCATTGCCGCATTGCCCTTTTCCCTCATTAATACCTCTTTATCTCTTTCCAATGCATTGACTTTTGCTTGTAATTCCATAAGTACATTCATCACTTCTGCATTGGTAGGATTTCTTTTCCGATTATGCTGGTAGAAAGAGGTTGGAGACACATCGTGACCTTTACCCCTAACCCGACCGGAATACTCAGGAACATTCAGTGCTTTACTAAGTACGCTCCTCGTATCCTGGTCGTCACCGGTGGACTCCGTTTGTGACAATGTCTCCTGAAAATAATGGAGATAAAAAAATCAATTAAATAGTCATAAAAATTTGATTTAATTAAAGACACAATGTTATACTTACGCATTCATCATAAATTCTTAGAACACTTGGATCAACAGCTTGATTCTTGCCCACACGGGCTTCCTTCCACAGCAAATGTGCTGGAAGTGAGGTTTCATCACTTTTAGTCTCCTCTAACTATGCATAGAAACAAACGGTTAGATCGTCAAATACAACACATTTAGACAATTAATAAGAACATATCATTTCTATTTATTACTTACAATTTTTTCCTCTAAGCGCGCATAACCCAAACGCCCTTTTTTGTATGGGTACGCGGGCTTTGATGCTCTCTCACTATTTTTGGCACTCTTTTGCCGGAATTCGTCATCTCTTTGTCTAATAAACTCAGTCCAATCTTCTTGTTTAATGAAAAGATTATACTTTTCTGGCCTTCCGGCCGGGAACTCTTCCAGCCACTTTCCTTTGTCATCCTTAAGATAGGTGTTCGTCAACATATTTTTCCACCCTCTAAATCTTTTCCCGGCCAACCCAAGTACGAAGCCTTTACGCTCATCTGGAACGTTAAAAGACCGCTGCGTATAAACCATATAAACATATAAGTAATTTAAAAACCATATAAACCATATAAACATATAAGTAGTTTAAAAACCATATACACCATATAAACTTATAAACTTATAAACATATAACCATATAAACCATATAACATACATACCTTAACATCTTCCCAAAACATTTCTTTTCCTTGTTTCAATGCTTCACATTGTTTCGCATTCCATCTAGATATGGAGATTGGCACATGCATACGAACAAGTGTACCAACGTAGCTTGTGAATTTTGAAGCATTAACCCCAACTACTTGATTTGAATGATTCCAATCTACATTATATTTCACTCCCTTATCTCTAGCACGAATGATTTCGCGCATTATGGTGATGCCTCGTGCAACATCATTTGCTGAAGTATCATCCGCTGCATGATTTGTTTCTTGTGAGTTTTCATGATCTTGTTGGTTTCCTGGTGGGTTTTCTTGTTGGTTTCCTTGCGGGTTTTCTTCATTATTGCTAGCCATTAGACCTGTAACAAAAGTCAAACAAGCACATTAGTACATTACATGAAAATGGATAGTCGAAAAAGATATGAATAGCACTAAAGGAACTCAAAATTGAATAAAATGCTAAAAAACCAAACTTGCAAGAAATAAACCTCACCATCAGCTCCGGAAACATTGTTCTACTAATTAAGCACAAGCACATTCGCAAAAATTCAAAACGGTTCAAAAGATATGCCAAAAATTCAAAACATTATTCACATATTACTTACAATATTAGGATATAATTATAATAATACCTTTTTCACTAACGTCTCTTTCTTTTCTTGGTAGCAATATATTTTACGCTTCTGTTAACAACTCGGATGGTTGGATTGATCCAAATACCCTCATTATGATCATCTCTAGTACAAGGTTCATTCTCATTTTGATCGTTTCTTGTACAAGATTCAATGCCAACGCCAATATCACCTTGATCTCCAATGTTTTCATCAATTACTTTGTTAGACAAAAGCACTATAGACCATTTCGTACTTGTCGGATCATTGACATAGAACACTTGTTTAGCCTGAGAGGCTAGAATAAAAGGTTCATCTTTGTACCCCACCCTATTGAGATCCACTTGCAAAAATCCTGACTTATCCATTCGTACGCCATTATTATTTTCAACCCACTTGCAATCAAATACAGGAATCTGAAACTTCCTGTAATCAAACAACAAAATGCGCTCGATAACCCCAAAATATGACAGATTTGTAAATTTCGGGTTTAAGTCATTCGCACTTGATATGTGCATCGCTTCAGCTACCAAGGTAACACCACTATTCTGCATAGTACTTTTATCATCCTGTTCTTTGGTATAAAATGTGTATCCATTAATTGCGTATGCGCTATAAGAAAACACAATCATACTTGGACCATATGCTAAACATCTCAACCTTTCTGTTACTGAAGCAGGATCCGAACGATACTTTGAATAAATTTGTTCCTTAAACCACGGTATGAAACTTCGATTGTGCTCTCGTACTATCCAATTCTCATTTCTATTCAGATTTAAACCTCGAAGAACACCCTTGTGCATTTCAGCATACGGCTCAACCTCAATCTCATTGTGCAGAACATACAAATGCACCTGATCCCGTTCGACCATTGACACTGTCACAACTTTATTTCCAATTAGTCTTTTTCCTTCTTTTTTCTCGACAATATGAGATTTGGGGAGTCCAATTGATTGAACATTTGACAGATATTCAGTGCAAAACTCAACCGCTTCTTCAACAATGTATCGTTCCGCAATACAACCCTCCGGTCGACTTCGGTTTTTCACGTACCCTTTTAAAATTTTCATATAACGTTCAGCAGGGTACATCCATCTCATATAAGCTGGTCCGCACAACTGTGTCTCTTTGACAAGATGAACGACTAGATGAACCATTATGTCAAAAAACGAGGGAGGAAAATACATTTCAAGCTCACATAAAGTAACAACCACCTCTTTTTGCAATGTTGGTAAGATCGCAGGATCGATCACCTTGCTGCAAATTGACTTGAAGAAAAAACACAACTTAGTTATTGCGCTCCTTACTTTTTCTGGCAGAATAGAACGTATACCTATTGGTAGAAAATGTTCCATTATAACATGGCAATCATGAGTCTTTAAACTCTTTAACTTTAGGTCTTTCATTGACACAAGTCTTCTAATATCTGATGAGTAGCCTTCTGGAACTTTAACTTCACTGAGGAACTTACACAATATTTTCTTCTCCTTTCTAGATAGAGTGTAAACAGCAGGTGGTAGATATGTGCGTCTTCCTTTCGTCACGGGTGCCAATTCAGTTCTAATTCCCATGTTTAACATGTCCTTCCTTATGTTAATGCCATCCTTAGACTTTCCTTGTATATTGAGTAACGTACCAATAACACTATCAAATACATTTTTTTCAATATGCATAACATCGAGGAAATGTCTTACGTACAACGACTTCCAATATGGAAGTTCAAAAAAAATCGACCTCTTCTTCCACCCACTCGTGACAAGTCTATGTGCAAAAGGCTTGCCAAACTCAGTACTCACATCTTTCACCTTTTCAAAAACCTGATCACCTGTCAACATATGTGGAGCTCTACCGTGTTCTGCCTCTCCATTGAATGCCTTTCTCCACCCACGATAGTGATGATTAGAATTTAAGAATCTACGATGACCGAGAAAAACATTCTTCTGACAAAAGTTCAATCGCATCGTATCGGTTTCATCTTCACAAACAGGACACGCTTTTTGACCCTTAATGCTGTACCCTGATAGATTTCCGTACGCCGGAAAATCATTAATTGTTCCAAACAACATCGCCCTCAAGTTGAAACTTTCTTTCCTATACCCATCGTAAACCTCCACACCGGTCTCCCACAAAAACTTCAAATCTTCGACTAAGGGTGCCAAGTACACGTCTATGTCATTCCCTGGTTGTTTGGGCCCAGAAATTAACATAGATAGCATCATGTACTTACGCTTCATACATAGCCACAGAGGTAGGTTATATATCATAAGAATCACAGGCCAGGTGCTATGCGAGATACTTTGAATACCATGCGGGTTCATTCCATCAGTAGACAACGACAAGCGAAGATTTCTTGCTTCTTTTCCAAATTCAGGATAATCAATATCAACTTTCGTCCACTGTGGTGAGTCTGCCGGATGTCGCAACTTCCCATCAATAATTCTTTCATCTGCATGCCAAGTCAAGTGTCTTGAATCGGTCTCACTACGATACATGCGCCTAAATCTCGGAATTATAGGAAAATACCATAACACCTTTTCCGGAGACAACTTTTCCTTATATCGAGGGGCACCGCATTTAGGACACTCATTTAACATTGCGTACTCGTTTCGAAATAAAACGCAATCTTTTGGACATGCATGTATCTTTTCATAGCTCATGCCAATAGAGGACAACATCTTTTTGGCCTCATACGTTCGATTGGGAAGAACATTATCCTCTGGTAGCATTTCTTTCACGAGGGCTAATAACTGTGTGAAACTTTTATCCGACCATCCGTTGTCCGCCTTTAAGTTGTACAACTTTAACACCGCAGACAATCTTGTGAATTTTGTACAACCATCATACAACGGTTTCTCTGCATCGCTTACCAACCTCTCGAACATTTTGGGACAATCCTCAAGATCTTCTTCAAGCGCTTCTGCAATCTCTTCGACTCGATCATAATCGTATGCGTCTGCGAAATCCTCATTTGAAGCATACGTCGTATTATAACTCGATTCAACATTCCCGCTACTTTTCTCACCATGCAAATTCCAACATGCATAACTTCTATCAATTCCATGCATCAGTAAATGTGATTCCAACTGAACCGCGTCAACCCGTCTCCCATAACAGCATCTCAAGCAAGGACATATCATTCCATTGGGTTCTCTGGCGTGCGCAACGGCAAACTTAACGAATTCTGATACCCCATCCTCATACTCTTTCGACAATCGATTGGCAGTCATCCATTTTTTATCCATGGTTTGACTATAGCAACTAATTAGTCACGCAACTATAGCAAAATAATAATTAATTACCTGTAAAGAAATTCAACATATCAGGTAATCAAATTCATAGTTATTCTTGCCTCACCTTAAGCACGTGCTAAACAACTCATAACTAATTACTAACTAGTGAAGTCGGATATAAACAAAAACACAACCGCAACTCATGAATTCCACTCAACTATAATCATTAGAAATTCACACTGAGCCGGAAAATAAAAGTAAACACAATCAGTTATTCAAGTCAGTTCAAGAATAGGATAGAAACCTTTGAAAATGTTGAGAGCGTCCCGCGTACACTACGATCAAGGACAGTTCGAATTTCTTCAATCGGAGAAAGTTTCACAGCTTTTTCCTACCACAATCGATATTAAATCGTTGAACTATCCGCTGCATGATTTGAATGTAAACAACATGTTAAACTTAGGAGTAACTAAAAACAAAACATTTTCATTGACAATATAGATCACATTCCCTTATTTGTTTCCACCATACTAGTAAGCAAATGACGAATGGCAGCAACGCAAGGTTCTTTCAGCCACCTTTTTGTCCAACTGTTGTATAAGAAAAGTATGTTAATTAATTGGAATGTAAGCTTACTAGATAGATTTCTGTACATGTTAAAGAAGTTACCTCTAGTTCGTTTGCAATTATATCAACATCTGAGCATTTATCTTAACAGCAGCTAATTCTTTCTCCCTGTGATTCAATCAAAATTCATACTAAGGTTCAGAGAGAGAAGAAAACAAAAATTCGTAGCCAAAACGTCACATTTCATTCATTACATATATACAAAAATGTGTAGTGCATATTGGATAAGACTTCATATAAATTGTGATTATGAGTATAATGCACAAACCTAGGTTTTGTACTAGCTTACAAGGTTTGGCTCTCATCGTTTTCAAGTTGTTGTGTCCTTTAGTTAAGGAAATGAGTGAATGAATATTAAGGTATAATTGAATATTGTAGGGGATGGTTTTGTTTTCAAGTCCATATCATAAGTCGTAAACTAGCTAGAATGCATATGTTGATGTTATAAGCGGAGAATAACCTTATCAATTTTTTAGGACAATAAAATCAGACTCCGATAGTTTAAGAACTCTATATTCACACATTTATAATATCAACATTCTTCAGACCACGATTTTATAATTCATATAAATACATGTTTTATTTTATAATTATGCATTATTTAATCTTAATCGAACAACCACTAATTTTACTATTATGTTAAAACGGACAATACCTAATTTTTGAGGTAAATGTTTAAAATAACAAAGGCAATTATATTAACCTAACACTTGAATAATTTCTATAAAGCTAACCATAAAGTTTAAAATGTCACCAGAATCAATCCCCTATCACATGTTCCATTTAAACCTTTATCTCCACATAAAACAAGGATTTCAACAAATGATGCTTTCATATAAGAAAACCAACACAATATTCCAAAGTAAAAAAGAAAAAATCTAAAGCACTGCATTATCAAACTTTACTATAGTAAAGAACCTAATGAAGTAACAGGTAAGATATTCTATTACTTAATAACTTGGTTAACCACTAACAAATTGAATTAGAAATATTAATGTGTATATAATCGATCATTTGTGACTAAAAATAGCATTCATGTTGCCATTATAATACACACGAAACACACATGAAAGAGTGTGAGAAACAAAAACAAAGAAGTGAGAACAAAACTTTAGAAAAGGGTGTTTTTTGATTTCTTCGGTGAACCAACCCATTGTGGTCCACGATTTCATCGAGATAAGTTTATAGCGCAAATGCTTATAAAATACTAAGCCTTAGAAGCTTGAAACTTTTTACATTAAAATCACATAGTACTAACACCCTTCCAACAAAATTTGCAGTTTCACTATTACTACACTATTATTCCTTTACCATAAGCTAAAGGACAGAACCACACTTCACTACAAATCAGACAATTCAAAACAATTCAATTCCATTTTTTTCATCCATGTTCCTTTTTCACAATCACAAGATTTAATGAAATCCGTACAAGAATCACATTATAGTGATTTTGTCCATTAACTATCTCTTCCTATTAATGTATCCTCATTTTTTTCACATTGATTTTTTAACTGTTCTTGGATAAACCTAATAGAGTTCACTAACTCATTACAACATTAAACACATGCATATTGATTTACACTATATTGATTCAGAATCTTACCAAGGTGGAGAAGACGGAATGACCGGCGGTGGCGACGACTGAAGAGGAAGGAATGACCGGCGGTGGCGACGACTGAAGAGGAAGGAATGACCGGCGGTGGCGGCGACGGAAGAAATGAAGAAGATATTCTGAACGAAACAAAATGAAGAAGACTAAAGAACAGATTTAGGGATTTTTATTTTTATTATAAAAACAACCTACGAAAGCGCTTTTAAAAAGCGCTGGCATAGGGTTCCCTATAAGAGTGCTTCTGAGGTAAAAAGCGCTTTCGTAGGTCCCCCTTTCAAAGCGCTTTTCAAAAGCGCTGGCATAGGGTTCCCTATAAGAGCGCTTTTCAAAAGCGCTTTCGTAGGTTAGATATTTCAAATACCTATGAAAGCGCTTTCTGAAAAGCGCTTTCGTAGGGAACCCTATGCCAGCGCTTTTAAAAAAGCGCCTTCGTAGGTTTCCCTTTTTTTTAATTTTGTTTTTTGTGAAGGCTATGGCAGCGCTTTTTCAATAAGCGCTTTAGTAGAGGCGCTGCTAAAACTTGTTTTTGGCATAGTGCTATCTCTGGTCCGTTACGTCGAGCGTATGGTTTCGTGCCCAATTGACTGGTTTCCCGTGCTCTGCAGGTAACCATGGCGGACGAGCCGTGCTCCTCTGGACGCCCCGAACGGGAGGAACAAAGTGCCGACGAGGCGGTGAGTTTGATCGACACTGTCGACGACCCTCTGTTGGATTGGGTGGGCGACGAGCCCAGAGGAATCGCGTCGATCTATAGCCGGCGTAACCGAAAACCATATGCTGTCCTCGAGGCGGGCCACGGTCATCCTGATTTTCAAAAGAATTTCGTTGTTACGCGGCCGACCTCCAACGCCCGGATCTGCTCGGTGTACCCCGAGTATAGCTTCCCCATGTACGAAATCGCGTTCAAAGATCTTGGGCTGCAGCTGCCCTTCAGTGACTTTCAGACCGGGGTCTTCGCCCATCTGGGGCTGGCCCCGTCGCAGCTACACCCGAACTCGCTCGCCTTTATCCGGGCGTTTGAGCTGACATGTCGTTTTCTGAGGATCGGGGCGACTATACCTCTCTTCTTCAGAATTTTCCATCTGCAGCGCCAGTCCCGAGGAGGGAAGCACAGCTGGGTCTCCTTAAAACAGTCGAGGAGACTATTCAAGATGTACATGGACTCCGTAAGGGGTTTTAAAGACAAGTGGTATGTCGTGAGGCCAGTTACCACGTCTGCTTTAGAATCCCTGTACGAGGAGGAGGCGCCCATAAGCGACGATGACGGGGAGGCGGTTTTGGACAACGATAGGTATCCCGTGATGGCCCGCACGGCCAAGTTCCCCGTGCATTGGATGTTCAGGCATTATGAGCACGGGACTGGATACTATCATACCGCTGCGGGCGACATGTGTTCGGAGGACGAGAAGGTGTACGCCACTCTTTGTCGGTTCGTCGACAGCTTCCACCCCGCCCGGTGGGCCACGAGGGAGGGGGAAGATGTCTTGGACGAGGAGGGTTATCCGACATTCGAGTCCCGGCCGATCGATACTAAGGCACTCGTGGAGTGCCAGTCATTCAGACAGGCTGCTCGTCTGCTAGGTCGTTTGTTGCTTAACTTTCTTTGCTTGTCATTTATTTATGAACTTGCTCGACACTAACTCGTCTTTTATTTTGTGCAGGTTCGATGGTCGGGCGACGGGAAAGACTCTTGAAGCTGTCTTGCGACCAGAAGCGGGGTAGGAGGGTCGTGAAGGCTCCCCAGGCAACGAGGATGGGCCTGCCGCATAGTCCGGGCGCTCCTCAGGTGGTGAGGATGGATTCGTCACCCAGCTCGGGGGCCGCGTCGGACGAGATCCCAGAGGTTCAAGAGGTCGAGCCACATGCCGACCTAATGTAAAGAAAGAGGAACCGGGTGGAAAGCGGGCTGGCGGTCGGCGAGGACACCAGCGCCGTCAGGTCCTTCGGGTTCCCCCCTTGCTTCAAAGAGGAGGGTTTCTTCGAGAGATTCCCTCTGTCCGTGGTTGCCGACGAGGATGAGACTATCAAGAGGATGAGTAAGGAGGATCGGAAGAGGCACCTGGCCGCCAGCATGGCCGGGCTGGTGAAAATGGCCGAAATGGCCCTGGTGCTGTCCGAGGAAGGGGAGGATCCTGTCCGTATTGAAGAACTTGAGCAGGAGAAAGCGGCTCTCACCTCGAGCTCGTGGAAGTTAAGGACTGCCCTGGAACGCTCCGAGGAGATGTTCTGCGAGCAGGCATCGCTGCTGGCCGCTGAGAGAGAGATGCTGGTCCTGGAGAAAGAAAATTCGGGGAAGCTAGCCGAGGAGGGAGAGCTTCTCCGCGCAGACAGGGATCGTCTGGAGACCGACATCGGGCGCCTGACCCAACAGATCGAGGACATCAAAGTCACCATGCTTCCTGCCGAGGAAGAGCCGGAGGATATAGCGGCTTTGAAGAGTCGATCGGAGCTGGTCGCCCATATCCGGCTACTCGAAGCAGATTGCGTCGGTGCTCTGGAGGAGGGGTTCGACTCTGCAGTCGGCCAGCTTTCCTTGTTAAACCCTGGTTTGGTCACTGAGGGGACGGGCTACACGCATCAGATCGTGGATGGCGCGATCGTGCCCCCGCCCGACTCTCCAATTGTCGACAATGATGGTTCCGAGGAAGCCTGATTGTAGGATAGCGGGCCTGCGTGCCTTTGATATTTGTATTTTTTGGGCCTGCGTGCCCGTTGGTTGTACTTTATGAACATCGCCGGCCTTCTTGGTCAGTTTATAATTATTTGCTTTGTTGCCTTCGGGCATTTTTTTGAATGAATGCTGTTTTACATTTGATCGTTTGCCCGTGCTTGCAATCTTATATTTTTGCATAAAATTTAGCCTAAGTTATGGACCCGAGGAGTGCCCGCAAGTGGATGTGACTTAGCTGGCAAGTTTGCCCGCCTTTCATTTGCATATGTGCCCAGCCTTCTCTCGATGGCCAGAATCACCTAAGTGTTGCACTCGAGGGGAGAGACTTCCTTTTGACCCTTTTAGATGGCCTGTCATTCTTGACGACTTATCGGGCAGATGGAGCGGAGTTGCTCAGTCGGGCGCGAAGCCCGGTAGGGACTATTTGCCCTTGGTGTGAACTGCCCATCGCGAGCTGGGTGTTCTGCCTTACAAGTACTACGACGGTGGAGCTCAGTGTAGTTGTCCACGTCGGGCACTATCGATTGGTCTCGTTTACCGAGCGATGTTGTGCGATTTAGCCGTATGTCGGGCTTGTACCTCGGCCTCTATACGGAGTCAGACGTTTTTCCTCGTTGACCGAGCGCGGGTGTCGTTGGCCGAGGGTCCTAGGTGTTGGTAGTTTTTAACTGTAGTGCTGCTTTAGCTTAGCAGCGTTCCAGGGTCGTGGTAATGGCTCTCCGTCTAATTGCTCGAGATAGTACGCCCTGGTACCAGTGGTGCCGTGGACGCGATAAGGTCCTTCCCAGTTCGCGGCCAGCTTCCCTTCGCGGGAATCCTTCTGGTTCCTACGTAATACCAGGCTGCCGATTTTGAACTCGCGCTTGATGACCTTGTCGTTGTGGCGTAGAGCCACTCGTTGTTTTAGGGTGGCTTCACGCAGGGCTGCACCAGATCGGATTTCCTCGACTAGATCGAGTTCGTCCCTCAGTGCCTCGTCGTTCATTTCTTCGTCGAGGGGAATTTCGGTCCGTCTGGATGGTTCCATGATTTCGACCGGGATGACGGCCTCGGTGCCATATGTCAGTCGAAATGGCGTCTCGCCCATCGTTGAGTGGGGCGTGGTGCAGTATGCCCATAGGACGCTGTGAAGTTCCTCGACCCATCCCTTCTTCGCTTCGCCGAGTCTGCGCTTGAGTCCTCGGAGGATGACTCTGTTCGCGGCTTCGGCTTGCCCGTTGGTCTGAGGGTGCTCGACCAACGTGAAATGTTGTTTTGTTCCTAGTTTGGTGACGAAGTCTTGGAACCTGTGGTCGGTGAACTGGGTACCATTGTCGGTCACCAGGGCCCGCGGAATTCCGAATCTGGCGAGGATGTTTCTTTTGTAGAAACGGAGGATATTGTGCGAGGTGATCTTTGCGAGGGCCTCGGCCTCGATCCATTTCGTGAAGTAATCCACGGCGACGATGAGGAATTTGTTCTGATAGGTTCCTTGCACGAAGGGCCCGAGGACGTCCATACCCCACCAGGCGAATGGCCACGGGGACGACAGTATGCTTAGCTCGTGCGGAGGGGCGAGGTGCATGTCCCCGTGTTTCTGGCACTTATCACATTTCTTGACGTGTTCCTTGGCATCCTGCTGCATCGTCGGCCAGTAGTATCCCGCTCGAAGGGCTTTCCTTGCCAAGGATTTACCGCCCATGTGTTGGGCATTGATCCCTTCGTGTATCTCCCGCAGTACTTCGGGGACTGCGGACTCGTCGATGCATTTCAGGAGGGGGGTGGAGAATCCTCTTCGGTACAGTTTCTGCTCGAGAACCACGTAGGAACATGCTCGTCGCTTTGTGACGGTAGCTTCGGCCTGGTTCGATGGGAGTTCGCCTTTTGTCAGGAAATTATAAACCGGGGTCATCCAGGACGTCGCATCCCCGATGGCATGGATCTCGACTGTAGTCGAGGGTCGTTCGATACTTGGACGTGCTAGAGATTCCTGGATGACGGATTTGTTTCCGCCCTTCTTTCGTGTGCTCGCGAGTTTGGACAATATGTCCGCCCTCGTGTTTTGCTCGCGGGGAACATGTGAAATTTCTGCTCGTACGAACTTTGTCATGTATTTTTTGACTAAGTTCAAATACTCGATGAGGTTGTCGTTTTTGGCCTGGTAGCTCCCTTGTACTTAGAGGCGACGAGCTGGGAGTCGGTGTAGATCTGTACCTCGCGGGCTCCCAGGTCCTCGGCCAGTCTCAGTCCTGCGAGCAGGGCTTCGTATTCTGCCTGGTTGTTTGACGTCGGGAAGCAGAGAGCTAAGGAGTGCTCGATTACTACACCTTCTTCATTTTCCAGGAGGATTCCTGCGCCGCTTCCGGACGAGCTGGATGCTCCGTCGACGAAGATGGTCCACTTGTGCTCTTTCCCCGGGGAAGGGTCGTGAGTGGTCATTTCCGCGACAAAGTCGGCCAAGGCCTGTGCTTTCAGGGCTTTCCTGCTTTCGTACTGAATGTCGAATTCAGAGAGTTCCAAGGAACATTTTAGCATTCTGCCCGCCATGTCGGGCCGACCCAGGAGTTGTCTCACTGGTTGGTCGGTTCGCACGATGATCGTGTGGGCCAGAAAGTAGTGTCTGAGCCTCCTCGCCGCGTTGACGAGGGCCAGAGCCACCTTTTCTATCTGCTGGTATCTGCTTTCGGGCCCCTGTAAGGCCTTGCTCGTGAAGTAGACGAGTTTCTGCCCGTCGGGGGTCTCGCGGACAAGAGCTGCGCTGATGGCTTCGTTCGAAACGGCCAAGTACAAGTACAGCGGTTCCCCGTCGTCTAGTCGAGATAGCACGGGCGGCTGAGACAGGCTTTGCTTTAGGTGGCGTAGTGCCTGCTCGCATTCCTCATTCCATTCGAAGGCTGCTTCCTTTCGAAGGAGTTTGAAGAAGGGGAGGGCGTGCTGAGCGGATTTCGCGACGAAGCGGGACAGCAACGTGAGCATGCCGTTCATGATTTGTATCGACTTCTTCGACGTTGGTGTTGGGAGGTCGGAGAATGCCCGGCATTTGTCGGGGTTGGCTTCGATTCCCCGTTCTGTTAGATAGAATCCAAGGAATTTTCCTGCCTTAACCCCGAACGTACATTTCTCGGGATTGAACCTCATTTTACACTGTCTTGCTTGGGCAAAGACTGTCTTGGGATGAGCTGCGTGGTCGGTGTCCGCTCGGGACTTGACGATCATGTCATCCATATATACCTCGAGCATGTCGCCTATCTGTTTGTTGAAAACTCTGTTCATCATGCGCTGGTAAGTTGCTCCGGCATTTTTCAGTCCGAAGGGCATTACGTTGTAGTAATAGTTTCCCGAGCTGGTCATGAATGCCGTGCAGTGTTTGTCGCCCAGAGCCATTGGGATCTGGTTATAGCCCGAGTAGGCGTCCATGAACGACAATGTTTTGTAGTCGACCGAGTTGTCGACCAGCATATCTATGTTAGGCAAGGGAAAAGCATCTTTCGGGAAAGCCCGGTTGAGATCAGTATAATCAACGCACATTCTCCATTTTCCATTATTCTTTTTCACGAGTACAACATTTGACAGCCAGGTGGAATACCGGGCTTCAGAAATAAAATTTTCCTCTAGGAGGTCTTTTACAGCTTTTTCAACAGCCTCCGTTTTTTCTGGAGACTGCCTACGCCTACATTGTACTATGGCCTTAGCGGTTGGATCAATGGCGAGGTGGTGACAGGCGACCTCAGGGTCGAGTCCGGGCATCTCCGCAGCGCTCCAGGCGAACAGATCAGCATTCTCGCGCAGGCATGCCTTGATTTGCTTCCTGGCCAAGTCGGGGAGGTCTTTGCCAATCTTCACTCCCTTGGTCGGGTCTGTGCCGAGGGGAACGAGTTCAAAATCCCCGTCCGGTATTGGTCGGAGTGGGATTTGCTCGCTGTTGGATGGCTCGTCCTGATCGAAGCGGGTGTCCAGAGCTATGGAATCGACCTTTGGCGGAGCTTTCTGGACTTCTTCCTCGGGGGATGCTTTCCTGTCGGGCTCCTGTTTTGTCCTTTTGGCAGGTCTGGTCCCTATGTCGACGGTATCCCGTCCCTTAGATGCGGCGTTGAAGCACCTGCGGGCAGCGGCTAGGTCTCCTTGGATGGTGGCTACCCGTGCCCTCCTGGTGTAGAACTTCATCTTCAGGTGGACGGTCGAGGGCACCGCTGTTAGTTCTGCCAGTGTCGGTCTCCCCAAGATGCAGTTGTACAGAGACGGGCAGTCAATGACGAGGAAACGGACTTTAACTTGTCTCGTAGCCGTTCCTTCGCCGAACGTAACCAGGAGCTCGACATATCCCCAAGGTTTGGAAGTCGAGCCGTTGAAGCCTTGCAGATCCGACCCCACATATGGAGATAGATGTGAGTCGTCCAGCTGTAGGGTTCAGAATAGTTGGCTGTACATCACGTCGACGGAACTCCCTTCGTCGACCAGGATGAGATGCACGTCAAAATTGGCCATTCTTTTCCTTATCAGTAAGGGAATAACCGCGTTCGGGGCTCCGCCGGGGAGCTCTTCTAGGTAGAAGGTGATGGGCTCTGACCTGCCCTTCACCCTTTCAAATGTTACTGTTTGCGGGGGAGCCGCGTCGACCAGCTCGTCCAACTTCCTCTTAGCTGAATTGATGGTGAGGTCGTTGAACCCGCCCCCATTAATGACCATGGCGGAGGGAAAGTATTCCCATCTGCTGTGCGTTGTCAGCGGCTCCTGCAGGTGCTCGGGAATGTCGAAGTCCTCGGGCCTGGTCACCGAGAAGGCGGTCTGGATAGGCACCGACTCGTCTGATGGTCGGGCGTCTTCTTCTGGCTCCTTGGCTTCATGGGCGTCACGACGAGGAGCATCGTTTCGCCGATACTGCGCGAGCATCCCTCCCTTGATGAGGGTTTCAATGGCGTCCTTGAGGTGGACGCAGTCCTCTGTCAGATGGCCATGACTCCGATGGTATTGACAGTATTTATTTTTGTCCGCCCCAGGCTTGGCAGGAGCAGGTCGAGGACGCTTGACGCCGCCGTCCTTGAAGTCTGTACTGGCACACTCTGCCAGGATACGCTCGCGGGAAGCTGTGAGCGGAGTGTACTCGGTGAAATGGCCCGAGGGGCCCCTTTGTTCCCGGACTTCCCGGGGTCTGTCTTCTTTCCTTTTCTCCCCGGTTCGTCGAGGAGGAGCCTCTTGGCGCGAGCTGCTGTTGCTGGGACCCCGAGTCCTGGAATCTCGGGCCCTGTTGGCCGCTTCTCTCTCCTCGTAATCCATGTATGCCCGAGCTTTTTCGAGGAGGGCGTCGAAAGACCTGGGCGGCTCGATTCCCACGGCTTTTCTGAACTCTGTGTCGGGGAGGAGCCCCCTCTCCAGCAGATATCTCTTCATGTGGTCTGTGCAGGGGACCTGTATCGCTTCTCGATTGAAGCGGTTGATGAACTCCCTCAAGGTCTCATCCTGTCTTTGGATGATGGCCTCGAGCGCCGCCTCGGTCTTTGGATGGCGTCGAGAAGCGGTGAAGGAACTGATGAACTGGTTCTTCAGGTTCCGCCACGAGGTGATTGAGCCCGGGGCGAGCCTTTTGTACCATTCCATGGCCGCCTTCCTGAGAGTCATGGGGAAAAGACGGCACTTGATGGGCCCCCCGACATTATGATAATGGAGCATAGCCTCGAACCCGTCAATGTGGTCGACTGGGTCCGCGACTCCATCGTACTCCTTCAGATGTGCGGGCTTCTCCATGCCCGGGGGGATGGGTGCATCCATGATGGCCTGCGACAGGGGACCGCGGGGGTCGTCCTCGTCGCTCCTCTCCGGAGATAGGGATGGGGACCTATAGTATTGTCTGGCACGGTGGTCGTGCTGAGTCTCCCTCGAGCGTGATGCTCGTTGGTTGAATGTTACACGCCCGTCTCCGGCGTGTCTCTTGTCGTGCCTTACCGGTTCGCGACTAGGTTCTCCGGCAGGGATGACGGGCTCTCTCTCCAAATAGGGTCGCCTCTGCTTTGGCCGGGGAGAAGGGCTTCTGGAGTTTTCCCTGTAGTGTCTCTGCGGGGGAGAAGGGTGTCGAGCCTCAGTCACCCGAGGAGGGGGAGTATGTGGTCTCCGATGCCTCCTCGAGGGTCTTCGCTCGTCTTCAAGCGCCTTTAATCTCTCTCCTTGGGCAAAGATGAGATAGTTCGTTTAGTTAATTGCTGCGAACAGCGCTTGTGTGGTGGCATCCGCCCCGGAGGGGACGGGGACTTCCTGAAACCGGACGGCTCTGTAGTGGGCGAGGGCCACCGGGTCGTCCTCGAGTGGTGGTGGGAGCGAGGAGGATGATGCTGTAGCCCCGTCCCTGTACGAGGAAGTTCTGGGGATGGTTGTTGCAGGAATGGTGTTGTGGCCGGGATTGCCGGCGTTGTCGAGATGTCCGTTTTTGTCCGCCGTGCCGTTATTAGTGTCGGCGACACGGACGTTCTGCTCATCGCGAGCTGGATCAGCCATGACAGGTAGTTGAATATGAGCTTTGGTCTTTTGAGTTGTTTGTAAGACGGGGAAGCTAGTTTCCCACAGACGGCGCCACTGATCTGACCTGATCAGACTTGGACCGTCACGGCTGGCTCCGAGCTGAAAGTTTTGAACGAGGTGGGGGGTACCTGCAAGACACTCCGATGCTGAAGTAAGTAAGAGCACGAGCAGGCAATAGTAAGTATGGGTAGAATGATCAATACCTGACCCTCTGGAAACAGAGGATATTTATAGCCCCCAACGCTGGGCCAAGGTTCCTTCATTGGGTCGGGCAGGTTTGGCCCAATGGAGGAACTGCCAGGTTCTACGTGCGTAGTGGGAACCCGCACGTGGTCCCCTCCCTGGATGTTCGGCGTGAAGTGCGGGCGGACAGAGACGCGGTCTTTTCGGGGGTCTCGTTGGGAGTGCAGTGGAATGAGTCTGCCCTAGTTAGGGTGCTCGCGAGGATGTCGAGCTGGACGGCAGGATGTCGAGCTGGACAGTTGGAGGTCGAGCAAGTAACCTCAGGGAGCACGTCGGGCACGACTGTGTCCCTTTGGTCGGCGTGGTCCTCAGCAAGTCCATTTGGATTGGGCCTTATCAATGCTATTGGGCCTGTCGGGCCCAGTCCAGAACATTATCTATCTACCTATCTACCTACCTATCTATCTATATACCTACCTATCTACCTACCTACCTACCTACCTATCTATCTATCTACCTACCTACCTACCTATATATATATATATATATATTAGATATATATATATATATATATATATTATATATATCTACCTACCTACCTATCTACCTACCTACCTACCTATCTATCTATCTACCTACCTATCTATCTATATATCTACCTATATATCTACCTACCTACCTACCTATCTATCTATCTATCTATCTATCTATCTATCTATCTATCTATCTATCTATCTATCTATCTACCTACCTACCTACCTACCTACCTACCTACCTACCTTATCTATCTATCTACCTACCTATCTACCTACCTACCTACCTATCTACCTACCTACCTATCTACCTACCTACCTATCTACCTACCTACCTACCTACCTACCTACCTATCTACCTACCTACATAGCTATTTACCTATCTACCTACCATACCTATCTATCTATCTATCTATCTACCTACCTATCTACCTACCTACATAGCTATTTACCTATCTACCTACCTACCTATCTATCTATCTATCTATCTACCTATCTATCTATCTATCTATCTATCTATCTATCTATCTATCTTCTATCTACCTACTACCTACCTACCTATCTATCTATCTATCTACCTATCTATCTATCTATCTATCTATCTATCTACTACTATCTATCTATCTATCTATCTATCTATCTATCTATCTATCTATCTATCTATCTATCTATCTACTATCTATCTATCTATCTATCTATCTATCTATGCTATCTATCTATCTATCTATCTATCTATCTATCTATCTATCTATCTATCTATCTATCTATCTATCTATCTATCTATCTATCTATCTATCTATCTATCTATCTATCTATCTATCTATCTATCTATCTATCTATCTATCTATCTATCTATCTATCTATCTATCTATCTATCTATCTACTCTATCTATCTATCTATCTATCTATCTATCTATCTATCTATCTATCTATCTATCTATCTATCTATCTATCTATCTATCTATCTATCTATCTATCTATCTATCTATCTATCTATCTATCTATCCTATCTATCTATCTATCTATCTATCTATCTATCTATCTATCTATCTAATCTATAGAGAGATTAGATAGATA
>CATIWC010000155.1:7500-10000 GCA_948472305.1 Vicia faba
GTCGAAACGCTACGAAACTCCTTGGACACTCTCAATGTGTTATTTGGGAAGTGCATGCAAAAATCCATCGGGAGATTATTCCCCTAAGGCGCGTTTGCCTCCGCTCCCGTCGGAAAAACCGCACGGGGGCCCGTTCGGGCCGGAAATTCAAAATTGTCGAAACGCTACGAAACTTTGCAGATCCCTTCTATGTGTTATTTGGGACTTCCATGCAAAAAATTCATCGGGAGATTATTCCCCTAAGGCGCGTTTGCCTCCGCTCCCGTTCATGGAGAAACCGCACACGCACCGCGTTCCGGTCGGAAATTGAAAGTAGACCGAGGGCTTGTCGAAACGCTACGAAACTCCTTGGACACTCTCAATGTGTTATTTGGGAAGTGCATGCAAAAATCCATCGGGAGATTATTCCCCTAAGGCGCGTTTGCCTCCGCTCCCGTCGGAAAAACCGCACGGGGGCCCGTTCGGGCCGGAAATTCAAAATTGTCGAAACGCTACGAAACTTTGCAGATCCCTTCTATGTGTTATTTGGGACTTCCATGCAAAAATTCATCGGGAGATTATTCCCCTAAGGCGCGTTTGCCTCCGCTCCCGTTCATGGAGAAACCGCACACGCACGCGTTCCGGTCGGAAATTGAAAGTAGACCGAGGGCTTGTCGAAACGCTACGAAACTCCTTGGACACTCTCAATGTGTTATTTGGGAAGTGCATGCAAAAATCCATCGGGAGATTATTCCCCTAAGGCGCGTTTGCCTCCGCTCCCGTCGGAAAAACCGCACGGGGGCCCGTTCGGGCCGGAAATTCAAATTTGTCGAAACGCTACGAAACTTTGCAGATCCCTTCTATGTGTTATTTGGGACTTCCATGCAAAAATTCATCGGGAGATTATTCCCCTAAGGCGCGTTTGCCTCCGCTCCCGTTCATGGAGAAACCGCACACGCACGCGTTCCGGTCGGAAATTGAAAGTAGACCGAGGGCTTGTCGAAACGCTACGAAACTCCTTGGACACTCTCAATGTGTTATTTGGGAAGTGCATGCAAAAATCCATCGGGAGATTATTCCCCTAAGGCGCGTTTGCCTCCGCTCCCGTCGGAAAAACCGCACGGGGGCCCGTTCGGGCCGGAAATTCAAAATTGTCGAAACGCTACGAAACTTTGCAGATCCCTTCTATGTGTTATTTGGGACTTCCATGCAAAAATTCATCGGGAGATTATTCCCCTAAGGCGCGTTTGCCTCCGCTCCCGTTCATGGAGAAACCGCACACGCACGCGTTCCGGTCGGAAATTGAAAGTAGACCGAGGGCTTGTCGAAACGCTACGAAACTCCTTGGACACTCTCAATGTGTTATTTGGGAAGTGCATGCAAAAATCCATCGGGAGATTATTCCCCTAAGGCGCGTTTGCCTCCGCTCCCGTCGGAAAAACCGCACGGGGGGCCCGTTCGGGCCCGGAAATTCAAAATTGTCGAAACGCTACGAAACTTTGCAGATCCCTTCTATGTGTTATTTGGGACTTCAATGCAAAAATTCATCGGGAGATTATTCCCCTAAGGCGCGTTTGCCTCCGCTCCCGTTCATGGAGAAACCGCACACGCACGCGTTCCGGTCGGAAATTGAAAGTAGACCGAGGGCTTGTCGAAACGCTACGAAACTCCTTGGACACTCTCAATGTGTTATTTGGGAAGTGCATGCAAAAATCCATCGGGAGATTATTCCCCTAAGGCGCGTTTGCCTCCGCTCCCGTCGGAAAAACCGCACGGGGGCCCGTTCGGGCCGGAAATTCAAAATTGTCGAAACGCTACGAAACTTTGCAGATCCCTTCTATGTGTTATTTGGGACTTCCATGCAAAAATTCATCGGGAGATTATTCCCCTAAGGCGCGTTTGCCTCCGCTCCCGTTCATGGAGAAACCGCACACGCACGCGTTCCGGTCGGAAATTGAAAGTAGACCGAGGGCTTGTCGAAACGCTACGAAACTCTTGGACACTCTCAATGTGTTATTTGGGAAGTGCATGCAAAAATCCATCGGGAGATTATTCCCCTAAGGCGCGTTTGCCTCCGCTCCCGTCGGAAAAACCGCACGGGGGCCCGTTCGGGCCGGAAATTCAAAATTGTCGAAACGCTACGAAACTTTGCAGATCCCTTCTATGTGTTATTTGGGACTTCCATGCAAAAATTCATCGGGAGATTATTCCCCTAAGGCGCGTTTGCCTCCGCTCCCGTTCATGGAGAAACCGCACACGCACGCGTTCCGGTCGGAAATTGAAAGTAGACCGAGGGCTTGTCGAAACGCTACGAAACTCCTTGGACACTCTCAATGTGTTATTTGGGAAGTGCATGCAAAAATCCATCGGGAGATTATTCCCCTAAGGCGCGTTTGCCTCCGCTCCCGTCGGAAAAACCGCACGGGGGCCCGACACGCGAAAAGCCGAAATATATCGAGGGATCGCCCGAATGGCATGAAACTTGGCATGCCATCTCAATTTGGTGGCAGATTAATGCATG
>CATIWC010000155.1:20000-22500 GCA_948472305.1 Vicia faba
CCTCCGCTCCCGTTCATGGAGAAACCGCACACGCACGCGTTCCGGTCGGAAATTGAAAGTAGACCGAGGGCTTGTCGAAACGCTACGAAACTCCTTGGACACTCTCAATGTGTTATTTGGGAAGTGCATGCAAAAATCCATCGGGAGATTATTCCCCTAAGGCGCGTTTGCCTCCGCTCCCGTCGGAAAAACCGCACGGGGGCCCGTTCGGGCCGGAAATTCAAAATTGTCGAAACGCTACGAAACTTTGCAGATCCCTTCTATGTGTTATTTGGGACTTCCATGCAAAAATTCATCGGGAGATTATTCCCCTAAGGCGCGTTTGCCTCCGCTCCCGTTCATGGAGAAACCGCACACGCACGCGTTCCGGTCGGAAATTGAAAGTAGACCGAGGGCTTGTCGAAACGCTACGAAACTCCTTGGACACTCTCAATGTGTTATTTGGGAAGTGCATGCAAAAATCCATCGGGAGATTATTCCCCTAAGGCGCGTTTGCCTCCGCTCCCGTCGGAAAAACCGCACGGGGGCCCGTTCGGGCCGGAAATTCAAAATTGTCGAAACGCTACGAAACTTTGCAGATCCCTTCTATGTGTTATTTGGGACTTCCATGCAAAAATTCATCGGGAGATTATTCCCCTAAGGCGCGTTTGCCTCCGCTCCCGTTCATGGAGAAACCGCACACGCACGCGTTCCGGTCGGAAATTGAAAGTAGACCGAGGGCTTGTCGAAACGCTACGAAACTCCTTGGACACTCTCAATGTGTTATTTGGGAAGTGCATGCAAAAATCCATCGGGAGATTATTCCCCTAAGGCGCGTTTGCCTCCGCTCCCGTCGGAAAAACCGCACGGGGGCCCGTTCGGGCCGGAAATTCAAATTTGTCGAAACGCTACGAAACTTTGCAGATCCCTTCTATGTGTTATTTGGGACTTCCATGCAAAAATTCATCGGGAGATTATTCCCCTAAGGCGCGTTTGCCTCCGCTCCCGTTCATGGAGAAACCGCACACGCACGCGTTCCGGTCGGAAATTGAAAGTAGACCGAGGGCTTGTCGAAACGCTACGAAACTCCTTGGACACTCTCAATGTGTTATTTGGGAAGTGCATGCAAAAATCCATCGGGAGATTATTCCCCTAAGGCGCGTTTGCCTCCGCTCCCGTCGGAAAAACCGCACGGGGGCCCGTTCGGGCCGGAAATTCAAAATTGTCGAAACGCTACGAAACTTTGCAGATCCCTTCTATGTGTTATTTGGGACTTCCATGCAAAAATTCATCGGGAGATTATTCCCCTAAGGCGCGTTTGCCTCCGCTCCCGTTCATGGAGAAACCGCACACGCACGCGTTCCGGTCGGAAATTGAAAGTAGACCGAGGGCTTGTCGAAACGCTACGAAACTCCTTGGACACTCTCAATGTGTTATTTGGGAAGTGCATGCAAAAATCCATCGGGAGATTATTCCCCTAAGGCGCGTTTGCCTCCGCTCCCGTCGGAAAAACCGCACGGGGGCCCGTTCGGGCCGGAAATTCAAAATTGTCGAAACGCTACGAAACTTTGCAGATCCCTTCTATGTGTTATTTGGGACTTCAATGCAAAAATTCATCGGGAGATTATTCCCCTAAGGCGCGTTTGCCTCCGCTCCCGTTCATGGAGAAACCGCACACGCACGCGTTCCGGTCGGAAATTGAAAGTAGACCGAGGGCTTGTCGAAACGCTACGAAACTCCTTGGACACTCTCAATGTGTTATTTGGGAAGTGCATGCAAAAATCCATCGGGAGATTATTCCCCTAAGGCGCGTTTGCCTCCGCTCCCGTCGGAAAAACCGCACGGGGGCCCGTTCGGGCCGGAAATTCAAAATTGTCGAAACGCTACGAAACTTTGCAGATCCCTTCTATGTGTTATTTGGGACTTCCATGCAAAAATTCATCGGGAGATTATTCCCCTAAGGCGCGTTTGCCTCCGCTCCCGTTCATGGAGAAACCGCACACGCACGCGTTCCGGTCGGAAATTGAAAGTAGACCGAGGGCTTGTCGAAACGCTACGAAACTCCTTGGACACTCTCAATGTGTTATTTGGGAAGTGCATGCAAAAATCCATCGGGAGATTATTCCCCTAAGGCGCGTTTGCCTCCGCTCCCGTCGGAAAAACCGCACGGGGGCCCGTTCGGGCCGGAAATTCAAAATTGTCGAAACGCTACGAAACTTTGCAGATCCCTTCTATGTGTTATTTGGGACTTCCATGCAAAAATTCATCGGGAGATTATTCCCCTAAGGCGCGTTTGCCTCCGCTCCCGTTCATGGAGAAACCGCACACGCACGCGTTCCGGTCGGAAATTGAAAGTAGACCGAGGGCTTGTCGAAACGCTACGAAACTCCTTGGACACTCTCAATGTGTTATTTGGGAAGTGCATGCAAAAATCCATCGGGAGATTATTCCCCTAAGGCGCGTTTGCCTCCGCTCCCGTCGGAAAAACCGCACGGGGGCCCGTTCGGGCCGGAAATTCAAA
>CATIWC010000155.1:32500-35688 GCA_948472305.1 Vicia faba
GAAACTTTGCAGATCCCTTCTATGTGTTATTTGGGACTTCCATGCAAAAATTCATCGGGAGATTATTCCCCTAAGGCGCGTTTGCCTCCGCTCCCGTTCATGGAGAAACCGCACACGCACGCGTTCCGGTCGGAAATTGAAAGTAGACCGAGGGCTTGTCGAAACGCTACGAAACTCCTTGGACACTCTCAATGTGTTATTTGGGAAGTGCATGCAAAAATCCATCGGGAGATTATTCCCCTAAGGCGCGTTTGCCTCCGCTCCCGTCGGAAAAACCGCACGGGGGCCCGTTCGGGCCGGAAATTCAAAATTGTCGAAACGCTACGAAACTTTGCAGATCCCTTCTATGTGTTATTTGGGACTTCCATGCAAAAATTCATCGGGAGATTATTCCCCTAAGGCGCGTTTGCCTCCGCTCCCGTTCATGGAGAAACCGCACACGCACGCGTTCCGGTCGGAAATTGAAAGTAGACCGAGGGCTTGTCGAAACGCTACGAAACTCCTTGGACACTCTCAATGTGTTATTTGGGAAGTGCATGCAAAAATCCATCGGGAGATTATTCCCCTAAGGCGCGTTTGCCTCCGCTCCCGTCGGAAAAACCGCACGGGGGCCCGTTCGGGCCGGAAATTCAAAATTGTCGAAACGCTACGAAACTTTGCAGATCCCTTCTATGTGTTATTTGGGACTTCCATGCAAAAATTCATCGGGAGATTATTCCCCTAAGGCGCGTTTGCCTCCGCTCCCGTTCATGGAGAAACCGCACACGCACGCGTTCCGGTCGGAAATTGAAAGTAGACCGAGGGCTTGTCGAAACGCTACGAAACTCCTTGGACACTCTCAATGTGTTATTTGGGAAGTGCATGCAAAAATCCATCGGGAGATTATTCCCCTAAGGCGCGTTTGCCTCCGCTCCCGTCGGAAAAACCGCACGGGGGCCCGTTCGGGCCGGAAATTCAAAATTGTCGAAACGCTACGAAACTTTGCAGATCCCTTCTATGTGTTATTTGGGACTTCCATGCAAAAATTCATCGGGAGATTATTCCCCTAAGGCGCGTTTGCCTCCGCTCCCGTTCATGGAGAAACCGCACACGCACGCGTTCCGGTCGGAAATTGAAAGTAGACCGAGGGCTTGTCGAAACGCTACGAAACTCCTTGGACACTCTCAATGTGTTATTTGGGAAGTGCATGCAAAAATCCATCGGGAGATTATTCCCCTAAGGCGCGTTTGCCTCCGCTCCCGTCGGAAAAACCGCACGGGGGCCCGACACGCGAAAAGCCGAAATATATCGAGGGATCGCCCGAATGGCATGAAACTTGGCATGCCATCTCAATTTGGTGGCAGATTAATGCATGAAAAATTCCAGACCGGAACTCATTCCGTAGCCCGACGTTTGTTTGCTTCCGCCCCTTGAAAAAAACTCAATTACACGCGTTTCGGACGAAAATTCAAAATAAATCGAGACGTTATCGAAACGCTACGAAACTTTGCAGATCCCTTCTATGTGTTATTTGAGATGTCCATGCAAAAAATCATCGGGAAATTCCATTCCTAAGGCGCGTTTGCCTCCGCTCCCGTTCTTGAAAATCCGGCGCTTAGAAAATTCATAATTAATTCATCCGAAGTCGAAAAATTCTAATTTTTGGTGGGAGGGGTTCTTATATTGTGTTTAAAGAGCATGCAAAAAATCAAGAAAAAATTCGAAGTCTAAGTCATCAAACTAGAAATTTATGTCTACAGGGAAAAAGGGACCAATTTGGTGGCAAAGTGAGGATTTCAGTTCAAACATATATAGGGGGAGGCCCTTGCCTGGTCCGCCTGGGGCCTTGCCACGCCCAGGCCAGGCCACGCCCAGGCCAGGCCACATGCTGCCTAGACGGAACATGCCCATGGGTGTTCCAAACGATTCCAATGGCAAATCCATCAACCCCCCGCACAAAATCCAATCCAAATATCGAATTTTCATCATCGAATCGAGCGTTCTTGATAAAAAAAATTCAAAATTTGGCTGGATTTTGCGTGCCCGTGCCGGCCACACGGAAGGTCCGTGGCATGCCACGGATGGTCCCGTCGACGGAATCGAAGTTGCGATCGAAGTTTTGCCGCACAACCCAATAAAATATTGGCATTCCAACCATCCAATCGTTCTTTGGGCGAAGAAAAAAATTTGCTAAAATTTTGCGGTGTCCGTGCCCGGCCGAGTGGCTCGTCCGGACCTGGTCACGGACGTTCGGGCGGCGGGGCATGGGAGTTGCGATCGAAGTTTTGCCGCAAAATCATGTCAAATTTTGGCGTTCCCGTCATCAAATCGTCCGTTGGTCGAAGATCAAAATTTTATCGGGGTGCGCGGTGCGACGGTCGTGGTCACGGACGGCGCAATCTGACGTGATTTTTGCCTTGGGCAAAAGCAACGCGGCGCGAAATGACGCGAAATGTCGCGATTGGGACTTGGGACTTGGACGAGGACGAGGACGAGGACGAGACGCGCGCGTGTGTGCGTGGCTCGGAAAATTGGCCCCGTTGCTCGGGTTGGTTTTTCATGCCTAGTGCGGCAGAACCGGCGTTGTTCGATGCTTCCATTTGCCTGCATGCCTTGGCATCGCGGGGGGTGGTACGTTACGCAATGTTGGATCTTGCTGACGCGGGGGCGTGTGAGTGGCATTGCGGATGTTTGTGTTTGCTGGCTCCATGCTTTTGCACCGAACGGTGAACACAACATTCCCTATCAATTTTCATCGCTTGCTTGCGTAATCGGTGTTGGTTTCTTGTTCCTGTTTGTCTTGCCTATAAAACGGTAAACATTTGGCTGGTTAGTTTTAAAACCATCCCATCCCATTGCTTGGTGTTGTGGTGGCTCTTGAAGTGATACGTATGTGCCGTCTTAGATGTCACGTGTGGCGTCTCTTGCGGTACGCGCGGGTCATTGATTTCTTGGAGGCGGTACTTGAGATGACATTTGGTTTATCCCATTGCGTCCCTTACTAATGGTTGCTCTAAATTATGCCCCGCACTTTTGCAAGTTTTGCACCCTTCGGGCGGCACAATTCTTGCACTGTGTGCGGAGTCATAAGGCCCCGCACTTTTGCAAGTTTTGCACCCTTCGGGCGGCACAATTCTTGCACTGTGTGCGGAGCCATAAGGCCCCGCACTTTTGCAAGTTTTGCACCCTTCGGGCGGCACAATTCTTGC
>CATIWC010000156.1:17500-20000 GCA_948472305.1 Vicia faba
CTTCTATGTGTTATTTGGGACTTCCATGCAAAAATTCATCGGGAGATTATTCCCCTAAGGCGCGTTTGCCTCCGCTCCCGTTCATGGAGAAACCGCACACGCACGCGTTCCGGTCGGAAATTGAAAGTAGACCGAGGGCTTGTCGAAACGCTACGAAACTCCTTGGACACTCTCAATGTGTTATTTGGGAAGTGCATGCAAAAATCCATCGGGAGATTATTCCCCTAAGGCGCGTTTGCCTCCGCTCCCGTCGGAAAAACCGCACGGGGGCCCGTTCGGGCCGGAAATTCAAAATTGTCGAAACGCTACGAAACTTTGCAGATCCCTTCTATGTGTTATTTGGGACTTCCATGCAAAAATTCATCGGGAGATTATTCCCCTAAGGCGCGTTTGCCTCCGCTCCCGTTCATGGAGAAACCGCACACGCACGCGTTCCGGTCGGAAATTGAAAGTAGACCGAGGGCTTGTCGAAACGCTACGAAACTCCTTGGACACTCTCAATGTGTTATTTGGGAAGTGCATGCAAAAATCCATCGGGAGATTATTCCCCTAAGGCGCGTTTGCCTCCGCTCCCGTCGGAAAAACCGCACGGGGGCCCGTTCGGGCCGGAAATTCAAAATTGTCGAAACGCTACGAAACTTTGCAGATCCCTTCTATGTGTTATTTGGGACTTCCATGCAAAAATTCATCGGGAGATTATTCCCCTAAGGCGCGTTTGCCTCCGCTCCCGTTCATGGAGAAACCGCACACGCACGCGTTCCGGTCGGAAATTGAAAGTAGACCGAGGGCTTGTCGAAACGCTACGAAACTCCTTGGACACTCTCAATGTGTTATTTGGGAAGTGCATGCAAAAATCCATCGGGAGATTATTCCCCTAAGGCGCGTTTGCCTCCGCTCCCGTCGGAAAAACCGCACGGGGGCCCGTTCGGGCCGGAAATTCAAAATTGTCGAAACGCTACGAAACTTTGCAGATCCCTTCTATGTGTTATTTGGGACTTCCATGCAAAAATTCATCGGGAGATTATTCCCCTAAGGCGCGTTTGCCTCCGCTCCCGTTCATGGAGAAACCGCACACGCACGCGTTCCGGTCGGAAATTGAAAGTAGACCGAGGGCTTGTCGAAACGCTACGAAACTCCTTGGACACTCTCAATGTGTTATTTGGGAAGTGCATGCAAAAATCCATCGGGAGATTATTCCCCTAAGGCGCGTTTGCCTCCGCTCCCGTCGGAAAAACCGCACGGGGGCCCGTTCGGGCCGGAAATTCAAAATTGTCGAAACGCTACGAAACTTTGCAGATCCCTTCTATGTGTTATTTGGGACTTCCATGCAAAAATTCATCGGGAGATTATTCCCCTAAGGCGCGTTTGCCTCCGCTCCCGTTCATGGAGAAACCGCACACGCACGCGTTCCGGTCGGAAATTGAAAGTAGACCGAGGGCTTGTCGAAACGCTACGAAACTCCTTGGACACTCTCAATGTGTTATTTGGGAAGTGCATGCAAAAATCCATCGGGAGATTATTCCCCTAAGGCGCGTTTGCCTCCGCTCCCGTCGGAAAAACCGCACGGGGGCCCGTTCGGGCCGGAAATTCAAAATTGTCGAAACGCTACGAAACTTTGCAGATCCCTTCTATGTGTTATTTGGGACTTCCATGCAAAAATTCATCGGGAGATTATTCCCCTAAGGCGCGTTTGCCTCCGCTCCCGTTCATGGAGAAACCGCACACGCACGCGTTCCGGTCGGAAATTGAAAGTAGACCGAGGGCTTGTCGAAACGCTACGAAACTCCTTGGACACTCTCAATGTGTTATTTGGGAAGTGCATGCAAAAATCCATCGGGAGATTATTCCCCTAAGGCGCGTTTGCCTCCGCTCCCGTCGGAAAAACCGCACGGGGGCCCGACACGCGAAAAGCCGAAATATATCGAGGGATCGCCCGAATGGCATGAAACTTGGCATGCCATCTCAATTTGGTGGCAGATTAATGCATGAAAAATTCCAGACCGGAACTCATTCCGTAGCCCGACGTTTGTTTGCTTCCGCCCCTTGAAAAAAACTCAATTACACGCGTTTCGGACGAAAATTCAAAATAAATCGAGACGTTATCGAAACGCTACGAAACTTTGCAGATCCCTTCTATGTGTTATTTGAGATGTCCATGCAAAAAATCATCGGGAAATTCCATTCCTAAGGCGCGTTTGCCTCCGCTCCCGTTCTTGAAAATCCGGCGCTTAGAAAATTCATAATTAATTCATCCGAAGTCGAAAAATTCTAATTTTTGGTGGGAGGGGTTCTTATATTGTGTTTAAAGAGCATGCAAAAAATCAAGAAAAAATTCGAAGTCTAAGTCATCAAACTAGAAATTTATGTCTACAGGGAAAAAGGGACCAATTTGGTGGCAAAGTGAGGATTTCAGTTCAAACATATATAGGGGGAGGCCCTTGCCTGGTCCGCCTGGGGCCTTGCCACGCCCAGGCCAGGCCACGCCCAGGCCAGGCCACAT
>CATIWC010000156.1:30000-31314 GCA_948472305.1 Vicia faba
AAAAACCGCACGGGGGCCCGACACGCGAAAAGCCGAAATATATCGAGGGATCGCCCGAATGGCATGAAACTTGGCATGCCATCTCAATTTGGTGGCAGATTAATGCATGAAAAATTCCAGACCGGAACTCATTCCGTAGCCCGACGTTTGTTTGCTTCCGCCCCTTGAAAAAAACTCAATTACACGCGTTTCGGACGAAAATTCAAAATAAATCGAGACGTTATCGAAACGCTACGAAACTTTGCAGATCCCTTCTATGTGTTATTTGAGATGTCCATGCAAAAAATCATCGGGAAATTCCATTCCTAAGGCGCGTTTGCCTCCGCTCCCGTTCTTGAAAATCCGGCGCTTAGAAAATTCATAATTAATTCATCCGAAGTCGAAAAATTCTAATTTTTGGTGGGAGGGGTTCTTATATTGTGTTTAAAGAGCATGCAAAAAATCAAGAAAAAATTCGAAGTCTAAGTCATCAAACTAGAAATTTATGTCTACAGGGAAAAAGGGACCAATTTGGTGGCAAAGTGAGGATTTCAGTTCAAACATATATAGGGGGAGGCCCTTGCCTGGTCCGCCTGGGGCCTTGCCACGCCCAGGCCAGGCCACGCCCAGGCCAGGCCACATGCTGCCTAGACGGAACATGCCCATGGGTGTTCCAAACGATTCCAATGGCAAATCCATCAACCCCCCGCACAAAATCCAATCCAAATATCGAATTTTCATCATCGAATCGAGCGTTCTTGATAAAAAAAATTCAAAATTTGGCTGGATTTTGCGTGCCCGTGCCGGCCACACGGAAGGTCCGTGGCATGCCACGGATGGTCCCGTCGACGGAATCGAAGTTGCGATCGAAGTTTTGCCGCACAACCCAATAAAATATTGGCATTCCAACCATCGAATCGTTCTTTGGGCGAAGAAAAAAATTTGCTAAAATTTTGCGGTGCCCGTGCCCGGCCGAGTGGCTCGTCCGGACCTGGTCACGGACGTTCGGGCGGCGGGGCATGGGAGTTGCGATCGAAGTTTTGCCGCAAAATCATGTCAAATTTTGGCGTTCCCGTCATCGAATCGTCCGTTGGTCGAAGATCAAAATTTTATCGGGGTGCGCGGTGCGACGGTCGTGGTCACGGACGGCGCAATCCGACGTGATTTTTGCCTTGGGCAAAAGCAACGCGGCGCGAAATGACGCGAAATGTCGCGATTGGGACTTGGGACTTGGACGAGGACGAGGACGAGGACGAGACGCGCGCGTGTGTGCGTGGCTCGGAAAATTGGCCCCGTTGCTCGGGTTGGTTTTTCATGCCTAGTGCGGCAGAACCG
>CATIWC010000157.1:0-36230 GCA_948472305.1 Vicia faba
AAATTTTAGGTAACTACATAACTAAGAAACTAAGTTAAATAACTATTAATTAACGACGCATATATCATATACATTGATAATAATTAAAATTATATAACGAGGCTCGATAGTATATTTATTCACCATATTCACATTGTATTATGGTATAATAGATGTAAACAATTTAATATTTTTCTTCTTCTCCATCACCAAATTTTAGGTTACTTCATCATTAAGAAACTAAATTAAAAGACTATCGATTTATGACACATATTTTGTATACATTGGTAATAATAAAAATTATATCACGACGCATGATAATATATAGATTCACCATATTCACATTGTCTTATTGTATAATAGATGTAAACAATTTCAATATTTTTTCTTCTTCTCTATCACAGAATGTTAGGTTACTTAATCACTAAGAAACTAACTTAAAATACTATTAATTGATGACACGTATTTTATATACATTGGAAACAATAAAATTATATAACGAATCTCGATAGTATATTTATTCACCATATTCACATTGTATTATGGTATAATAGATGTAAACAATTTCAATATTTTTCTTCTTCTCCATCAACAAATTTTAGGTTACTTCATCATTAAGAAACTAAATTAAAAGACTATTAATTAATGACACATATTTCATATACATTGGTAATAATTAAAATTATATAAGAGGCTCGATAGTATATTAATTCACCATATTCACTTTGTATTATGGTATAATAGATGTAAACAATTTCATAATTTTTCTTCTTTTCCGTCACAGAATTTTAGGTTACTTCATCCCCAAGAAACTAAGTTAAAAGACTATTAATTAATGACACATATTTCATATACATTGGTAACAATTAAAATTATATAACCACTCTCGATAGTATATTTATTCACCATATTCACATGGTATTATGGTATAATAGATGTAACCAATTTCAATTTTTTTATTCATCTCCATCACCAAATTTTAGGTAACTACATAACTAAGAAACTAAGTTAAATAACTATTAATTAACGACGCATATATCATATACATTGGTAATAATTAAAATTATATAACGAGGATCGATAGTATATTTATTCACCATATTCACATTGTATTATGGTATAATAGATGTAAACAATTTAATATTTTTCTTCTTCTCCATCACTAAATTTTAGGTTACTTCATCATTAAGAAACTAAATTAAAAGACTATTGATTTATGACACATATTTTGTATACATTGGTTATAATAAAAATTATATCACGACGCACGATAGTATATGGATTCACCATATTCACATTGTCTTATTGTATAATAGATGTAAACAATTTCAATATTTTTTCTTCTTCTCCATCAGAGAATGTTAGGTTACTTAATCACTAAGAAACTAAGTTAAAATACTATTAATTGATGACACGTATTTTATATACATTGGAAACAATAAAATTATATAACGAATCTCGATAGTATATTTATTCACCATATTCATATTGTATTATTGTATAATAGATGTAAACAATTTCAATATTTTTATTCTTCTCCATCACGAAATTTTAAGTTACTTCATCATTAAGAAACTAAGTTAAATGACTATTAATTAATGATACATATTTCATATACACTAGTAACAATTAAAATTATTTTATGACTCTCGATAGTATATATATTCACCATATTCACATCATATTATGGTAGAATAGATGTAAACAATTTCAATATTTTTTCTTATTCTCTATCACAGAATGTTAGGTTACTTAATCACTAAGAAACTAAGTTAAAATACTATTAATTGATGACACGTATTTTATATACATTGGAAACAATAAAATTATATAACGAATCTCGATAGTATATTTATTCACCATATTCACATTGTATTATGGTATAATAGATGTAAACAATTTCAATATTTTTCTTCTTCTCCATCACCAAATTTTAGGTTACTTCATCATTAAGAAACTAAATTAAAAGACTATTAATTAATGACACATATTTCATATACATTGGTAATAATTAAAATTATATAAGAGACTTGATAGTATATTTATTCAACATATTCACTTTGTATTATGGTATAATAGATGTAAACAATTTAAATATTTTTCTTCTTTTCCGTCACAAAATTTTAGGTTACTTCATCCCCAAGAAACTAAGTTAAAAGACTATTAATTAATGACACATATTTCATATACATTGGTAACAATTAAAATTATATAACCACTCTCGATAGTATATTTATTCACCATATTCACATGGTATTATGGTATAATAGATGTAACCAATTTCAATTTTTTTATTCATCTCCATCACCAAATTTTAGGTAACTACATAACTAAGAAACTAAGTTAAATAACTATTAATTAACGACGCATATATCATATACATTGATAATAATTAAAATTATATAACGAGGCTCGATAGTATATTTATTCACCATATTCACATTGTATTATGGTATAATAGATGTAAACAATTTAATATTTTTCTTCTTCTCCATCACCAAATTTTAGGTTACTTCATCATTAAGAAACTAAATTAAAAGACTATCGATTTATGACACATATTTTGTATACATTGGTAATAATAAAAATTATATCACGACGCATGATAATATATAGATTCACCATATTCACATTGTCTTATTGTATAATAGATGTAAACAATTTCAATATTTTTTCTTCTTCTCTATCACAGAATGTTAGGTTACTTAATCACTAAGAAACTAACTTAAAATACTATTAATTGATGACACGTATTTTATATACATTGGAAACAATAAAATTATATAACGAATCTCGATAGTATATTTATTCACCATATTCACATTGTATTATGGTATAATAGATGTAAACAATTTCAATATTTTTCTTCTTCTCCATCAACAAATTTTAGGTTACTTCATCATTAAGAAACTAAATTAAAAGACTATTAATTAATGACACATATTTCATATACATTGGTAATAATTAAAATTATATAAGAGGCTCGATAGTATATTAATTCACCATATTCACTTTGTATTATGGTATAATAGATGTAAACAATTTCATAATTTTTCTTCTTTTCCGTCACAGAATTTTAGGTTACTTCATCCCCAAGAAACTAAGTTAAAAGACTATTAATTAATGACACATATTTCATATACATTGGTAACAATTAAAATTATATAACCACTCTCGATAGTATATTTATTCACCATATTCACATGGTATTATGGTATAATAGATGTAACCAATTTCAATTTTTTTATTCATCTCCATCACCAAATTTTAGGTAACTACATAACTAAGAAACTAAGTTAAATAACTATTAATTAACGACGCATATATCATATACATTGGTAATAATTAAAATTATATAACGAGGATCGATAGTATATTTATTCACCATATTCACATTGTATTATGGTATAATAGATGTAAACAATTTAATATTTTTCTTCTTCTCCATCACTAAATTTTAGGTTACTTCATCATTAAGAAACTAAATTAAAAGACTATTGATTTATGACACATATTTTGTATACATTGGTTATAATAAAAATTATATCACGACGCACGATAGTATATGGATTCACCATATTCACATTGTCTTATTGTATAATAGATGTAAACAATTTCAATATTTTTTCTTCTTCTCCATCAGAGAATGTTAGGTTACTTAATCACTAAGAAACTAAGTTAAAATACTATTAATTGATGACACGTATTTTATATACATTGGAAACAATAAAATTATATAACGAATCTCGATAGTATATTTATTCACCATATTCATATTGTATTATTGTATAATAGATGTAAACAATTTCAATATTTTTATTCTTCTCCATCACGAAATTTTAAGTTACTTCATCATTAAGAAACTAAGTTAAATGACTATTAATTAAGGATACATATTTCATATACACTAGTAACAATTAAAATTATTTTATGACTCTCGATAGTATATATATTCACCATATTCACATCATATTATGGTAGAATAGATGTAAACAATTTCAATATTTTTTCTTATTCTCTATCACAGAATGTTAGGTTACTTAATCACTAAGAAACTAAGTTAAAATACTATTAATTGATGACACGTATTTTATATACATTGGAAACAATAAAATTATATAACGAATCTCGATAGTATATTTATTCACCATATTCACATTGTATTATGGTATAATAGATGTAAACAATTTCAATATTTTTCTTCTTCTCCATCACCAAATTTTAGGTTACTTCATCATTAAGAAACTAAATTAAAAGACTATTAATTAATGACACATATTTCATATACATTGGTAATAATTAAAATTATATAAGAGACTTGATAGTATATTTATTCAACATATTCACTTTGTATTATGGTATAATAGATGTAAACAATTTAAATATTTTTCTTCTTTTCCGTCACAAAATTTTAGGTTACTTCATCCCCAAGAAACTAAGTTAAAAGACTATTAATTAATGACACATATTTCATATACATTGGTAACAATTAAAATTATATAACCACTCTCGATAGTATATTTATTCACCATATTCACATGGTATTATGGTATAATAGATGTAACCAATTTCAATTTTTTTATTCATCTCCATCACCAAATTTTAGGTAACTACATAACTAAGAAACTAAGTTAAATAACTATTAATTAACGACGCATATATCATATACATTGATAATAATTAAAATTATATAACGAGGCTCGATAGTATATTTATTCACCATATTCACATTGTATTATGGTATAATAGATGTAAACAATTTAATATTTTTCTTCTTCTCCATCACCAAATTTTAGGTTACTTCATCATTAAGAAACTAAATTAAAAGACTATCGATTTATGACACATATTTTGTATACATTGGTAATAATAAAAATTATATCACGACGCATGATAATATATAGATTCACCATATTCACATTGTCTTATTGTATAATAGATGTAAACAATTTCAATATTTTTTCTTCTTCTCTATCACAGAATGTTAGGTTACTTAATCACTAAGAAACTAACTTAAAATACTATTAATTGATGACACGTATTTTATATACATTGGAAACAATAAAATTATATAACGAATCTCGATAGTATATTTATTCACCATATTCACATTGTATTATGGTATAATAGATGTAAACAATTTCAATATTTTTCTTCTTCTCCATCAACAAATTTTAGGTTACTTCATCATTAAGAAACTAAATTAAAAGACTATTAATTAATGACACATATTTCATATACATTGGTAATAATTAAAATTATATAAGAGGCTCGATAGTATATTAATTCACCATATTCACTTTGTATTATGGTATAATAGATGTAAACAATTTCATAATTTTTCTTCTTTTCCGTCACAGAATTTTAGGTTACTTCATCCCCAAGAAACTAAGTTAAAAGACTATTAATTAATGACACATATTTCATATACATTGGTAACAATTAAAATTATATAACCACTCTCGATAGTATATTTATTCACCATATTCACATGGTATTATGGTATAATAGATGTAACCAATTTCAATTTTTTTATTCATCTCCATCACCAAATTTTAGGTAACTACATAACTAAGAAACTAAGTTAAATAACTATTAATTAACGACGCATATATCATATACATTGGTAATAATTAAAATTATATAACGAGGATCGATAGTATATTTATTCACCATATTCACATTGTATTATGGTATAATAGATGTAAACAATTTAATATTTTTCTTCTTCTCCATCACTAAATTTTAGGTTACTTCATCATTAAGAAACTAAATTAAAAGACTATTGATTTATGACACATATTTTGTATACATTGGTTATAATAAAAATTATATCACGACGCACGATAGTATATGGATTCACCATATTCACATTGTCTTATTGTATAATAGATGTAAACAATTTCAATATTTTTTCTTCTTCTCCATCAGAGAATGTTAGGTTACTTAATCACTAAGAAACTAAGTTAAAATACTATTAATTGATGACACGTATTTTATATACATTGGAAACAATAAAATTATATAACGAATCTCGATAGTATATTTATTCACCATATTCATATTGTATTATTGTATAATAGATGTAAACAATTTCAATATTTTTATTCTTCTCCATCACGAAATTTTAAGTTACTTCATCATTAAGAAACTAAGTTAAATGACTATTAATTAATGATACATATTTCATATACACTAGTAACAATTAAAATTATTTTATGACTCTCGATAGTATATATATTCACCATATTCACATCATATTATGGTAGAATAGATGTAAACAATTTCAATATTTTTTCTTATTCTCTATCACAGAATGTTAGGTTACTTTATCACTAGGAAACTAAGTTAAAAGACTGTTAATTAATGAAACATATTTCATATACATTGGTAATAATTAAAATTATATAACGATGCTTGATAGTATATTTATTCACCATATTCACATTGTATTATGGTATAATAGATGTAAAATATTTCAATATTTTTCTTCTTCTCCATCACCAAATTTTAGGTTACTTCATCATTAAAAAACTAAATTAAAAGACTATTAATTAATGACACATATTTCATATACATTGTTAATAATTAAAATTATATAAGAAGCTCGATAGTATATTTATTCACCATATTCACTTTGTATTATGGTATAATAAATGTAAACAATTTCAATATTTTTCTTCTTTTCCATCACAGAATTTTAGGTTACTTCGTCCCCAAGAAACTAAGTTAAAAGACTATTAATTAATGACACATATTTCATATACATTGGTAACAATTAAAATTATATAACCACTCTCGATAGTATATTTATTCACCATATTCACATGGTATTATGGTATAATAGATGTAACCAATTTCAATTTTTTTATACATCTCCATCACCAAATTTTAGGTAACTACATAACTAAGAAACTAAGTTAAATGACTATTAATTAACGACGCATATATCATATACATTGGTAATAATTAAAATTATATAACGAGGCTCGATAGTATATTTATTCACCATATTCACATTGTATTATGGTATAATAGATGTAAAAAATTTAATATTTTTCTTCTACTCCATCACCAAATTTTAGGTTACTTCATCATTAAGAAACTAAATTAAAAGACTATCGATTTATGACACATATTTTGTATCCATTGGTAATAATAAAAATTATATCACAACGCACTATAATATATAGATTCACCATATTCACATTGTCTTATTGTATAATAGATGTAAATAATTTCAATATTTTTTCTTCTTCTCCATCACAGAATGTTAGGTTACTTAATTACTAAGAAACTAAGTTAAAATACTATTAATTGATGACACGTATTTTATATACATTGGAAACAATAAAATTATATAACGAATCTCGATAGTATATTTATTCACCATATTCACATTGTATTATGGTATAATAGATGTAAACAATTTCAATATTTTTCTTCTTCTCCATCACCAAATTTTAAGTTACTTCATCAATAAGAAACTAAATTAAAAGAATATTAATTAATGACACATATTTCATATACATTGGTAATAATTAAAATTATATAAGAGGCTCGATAGTATATTTATTCACCATACTCACTTTGTATTATGGTATAAGAGATGTAAACAATTTAATATTTTTCTTCTTTTCCGTCACAGAATTTTAGGTTACTTCATCCCCAAGAAACTAAGTTAAAAGACTATTAATTAATGACACATATTTCATATACATTGGTAACAATTAAAATTATATAACCACTCTCGATAGTATATTTATTCACCATATTCACATGGTATTATGGTATAATAGATGTAACCAATTTCAATTTTTTTATTCATCTCCATCACCAAATTTTAGGTAACTACATAACTAAGAAACTAAGTTAAATAACTATTACTTAACGACGCATATATAATATACATTGGTAATAATTAAAATTATATAACGAGGCTCGATAGTATATTTATTCACCATATTCACATTGTATTATGGTATAATAGATGTAAACAATTTAATATTTTTCTTCTTCTCCATCACTAAATTTTAGGTTACTTCATAATTAAGAAACTAAATTAAAAGACTATTGATTTATGACACATATTTTGTATACATTGGTAATAATAAAAATTATATCACAACGCACGATAGTATATTGATTCACCATATTCACATTATCTTATTGTATAATAGATGTAAACAAATTCAATATTTTTTCTTCTTCTCCATCACAGAATGTTAGGTTACATAATCACTAAGAAACTAAGTTAAAATACTATTAATTGATGACACGTATTTTATATATATTGGAAACAATAAAATTATATAACCAATCTCGATAGCTTATTTATTCACCATATTCATGTTGTATTATGGTATAATAGATGTAAACAATTTCAATATTTTTCTTCTTCTCCATCACCAAATTTTAAGTTACTTCATCAATAAGAAACTAAATTAAAAGAATATTAATTAATGACACATATTTCATATACATTGGTAATAATTAAAATTATATAAGAGGCTCGATAGTATATTTATTCACCATATTCACATTGTATTATGGTATAATAGATGTAAACAATTTAATATTTTTCTTCTTCTCCATCACTAAATTTTAGGTTACTTCATCATTAAGAAACTAAATTAAAAGACTATTGATTTATGACACATATTTTGTATACATTGGTTATAATAAAAATTATATCACGACGCACGATAGTATATGGATTCACCATATTCACATTGTCTTATTGTATAATAGATGTAAACAATTTCAATATTTTTTCTTCTTCTCCATCAGAGAATGTTAGGTTACTTAATCACTAAGAAACTAAGTTAAAATACTATTAATTGATGACACGTATTTTATATACATTGGAAACAATAAAATTATATAACGAATCTCGATAGTATATTTATTCACCATATTCATATTGTATTATTGTATAATAGATGTAAACAATTTCAATATTTTTATTCTTCTCCATCACGAAATTTTAAGTTACTTCATCATTAAGAAACTAAGTTAAATGACTATTAATTAATGATACATATTTCATATACACTAGTAACAATTAAAATTATTTTATGACTCTCGATAGTATATATATTCACCATATTCACATCATATTATGGTAGAATAGATGTAAACAATTTCAATATTTTTTCTTATTCTCTATCACAGAATGTTAGGTTACTTTATCACTAGGAAACTAAGTTAAAAGACTGTTAATTAATGAAACATATTTCATATACATTGGTAATAATTAAAATTATATAACGATGCTTGATAGTATATTTATTCACCATATTCACATTGTATTATGGTATAATAGATGTAAAATATTTCAATATTTTTCTTCTTCTCCATCACCAAATTTTAGGTTACTTCATCATTAAAAAACTAAATTAAAAGACTATTAATTAATGACACATATTTCATATACATTGTTAATAATTAAAATTATATAAGAAGCTCGATAGTATATTTATTCACCATATTCACTTTGTATTATGGTATAATAAATGTAAACAATTTCAATATTTTTCTTCTTTTCCATCACAGAATTTTAGGTTACTTCGTCCCCAAGAAACTAAGTTAAAAGACTATTAATTAATGACACATATTTCATATACATTGGTAACAATTAAAATTATATAACCACTCTCGATAGTATATTTATTCACCATATTCACATGGTATTATGGTATAATAGATGTAACCAATTTCAATTTTTTTATACATCTCCATCACCAAATTTTAGGTAACTACATAACTAAGAAACTAAGTTAAATGACTATTAATTAACGACGCATATATCATATACATTGGTAATAATTAAAATTATATAACGAGGCTCGATAGTATATTTATTCACCATATTCACATTGTATTATGGTATAATAGATGTAAACAATTTAATATTTTTCTTCTACTCCATCACCAAATTTTAGGTTACTTCATCATTAAGAAACTAAATTAAAAGACTATCGATTTATGACACATATTTTGTATCCATTGGTAATAATAAAAATTATATCACAACGCACTATAATATATAGATTCACCATATTCACATTGTCTTATTGTATAATAGATGTAAATAATTTCAATATTTTTTCTTCTTCTCCATCACAGAATGTTAGGTTACTTAATTACTAAGAAACTAAGTTAAAATACTATTAATTGATGACACGTATTTTATATACATTGGAAACAATAAAATTATATAACGAATCTCGATAGTATATTTATTCACCATATTCACATTGTATTATGGTATAATAGATGTAAACAATTTCAATATTTTTCTTCTTCTCCATCACCAAATTTTAAGTTACTTCATCAATAAGAAACTAAATTAAAAGAATATTAATTAATGACACATATTTCATATACATTGGTAATAATTAAAATTATATAAGAGGCTCGATAGTATATTTATTCACCATACTCACTTTGTATTATGGTATAAGAGATGTAAACAATTTCAATATTTTTCTTCTTTTCCGTCACAGAATTTTAGGTTACTTCATCCCCAAGAAACTAAGTTAAAAGACTATTAATTAATGACACATATTTCATATACATTGGTAACAATTAAAATTATATAACCACTCTCGATAGTATATTTATTCACCATATTCACATGGTATTATGGTATAATAGATGTAACCAATTTCAATTTTTTTATTCATCTCCATCACCAAATTTTAGGTAACTACATAACTAAGAAACTAAGTTAAATAACTATTACTTAACGACGCATATATAATATACATTGGTAATAATTAAAATTATATAACGAGGCTCGATAGTATATTTATTCACCATATTCACATTGTATTATGGTATAATAGATGTAAACAATTTAATATTTTTCTTCTTCTCCATCACTAAATTTTAGGTTACTTCATAATTAAGAAACTAAATTAAAAGACTATTGATTTATGACACATATTTTGTATACATTGGTAATAATAAAAATTATATCACAACGCACGATAGTATATTGATTCACCATATTCACATTATCTTATTGTATAATAGATGTAAACAAATTCAATATTTTTTCTTCTTCTCCATCACAGAATGTTAGGTTACATAATCACTAAGAAACTAAGTTAAAATACTATTAATTGATGACACGTATTTTATATATATTGGAAACAATAAAATTATATAACCAATCTCGATAGCTTATTTATTCACCATATTCATGTTGTATTATTGTATAATAGATGTAAACAATTTCAATATTTTTATTCTTCTCCATCACGAAATTTTAAGTTACTTCATCATTAAGAAACTAAGTTAAATGACTATTAATTAATGATACATATTTCATATACACTGGTAACAATTAAAATTATTTTATGACTCTCGATAGTATATTTATTCACCATATTCACATCATATTATGGTAGAATAGATGTAAACAATTTCAATATTTTTCTTCTTCTCCATCACCAAATTTTAGGTTACTTCATCACTAGGAAACTAAGTTAAAAGACTGTTAATTAATGAAACATATTTCATATACATTGGTAATAATTAAAATTATATAAGAAGCTCGATCGTATATTTATTCACCATATTAACTTTGTATTATGTAATAATAGATGTAAACAATTTCAATATTTTTCTTCTTTTCCATCACAGAATTTTAGGTTACTTCATCCCCAAGAAACTAAGTTAAAAGACTATTAATTAACGACACATATTTCATATACATTGGTAACAATTAAAATTATATAACCACTCTCGATAGTATATTTATTCACGATATTCACATGGTATTATGGTATAATAGATGTAACCAATTTCAATTTTTTTATTCATCTCCATCACCAAATTTTAGGTAAGTACATAACTAAGAAACTAAGTTAAATGACTATTAATTAACGACGCATATAGCATATACATTGGTAATAATTAAAATTTTATAACGAGGCTCGATAGTATATTTATTCACCATATTCACATTGTATTATGGTATAATAGATGTAAACAATTTAATATTTTTCTTCTTCTCCATCACCAAATTTTAGGTTACTTCATCATTAAGAAACTAAATTAAAAGACTATTGATTTATGACACATATTTTGTATACATTGGTAATAATAAAAATTATATCACGACGCGCGATAGTATATTGATTCACCATATTCACATTGTCTTATTGTATAATAGATGTAAACAATTTCCATATTTTTTCTTCTTCTCCATCACAGAATGTTAGGTTACTTAATCAATGAGAAACTAAGTTAAAATACTATTAATTGATGACACGTATTTTATATACATTGGAAACAATAAAATTATATAACGATGCTTGATAGTATATTTATTCACCATATTCACATTGTATTATGGTATAATAGATGTAAACAATTTCAATATTTTTCTTCTTCTCCATCACCAAATTTTAGGTTACTTCATCATTAAAAAACTAAATTAAAAGACTATTAATTAATGACACATATTTCATATACATTGGTAATAATTAAAATTATATAAGAAGCTCGATAGTATATTTATTCACCATATTCACTTTGTATTATGTAATAATAGATGTAAACAATTTCAATATTTTTCTTCTTTTCCATCACAGAATTTTAGGTTACTTCATCCCCAAGAAACTAAGTTAAAAGACTATTAATTAACGACACATATTTCATATACATTGGTAACAATTAAAATTATATAACCACTCTCGATAGTATATTTATTCACGATATTCACATGGTATTATGGTATAATAGATGTAACCAATTTCAATTTTTTTATTCATCTACATCACCAAATTTTAGGTAAGTACATAACTAAGAAACTAAGTTAAATGACTATTAATTAACGACGCATATATCATATACATTGGTAATAATTAAAATTATATAACGAGGCTCGATAGTATATTTATTCACCATATTCACATTGTATTATGGTATAATAGATGTAAACAATTTAATATTTTTCTTCTACTCCATCACCAAATTTTAGGTTACTTCATCATTAAGAAACTAAATTAAAAGACTATCGATTTATGACACATATTTTGTATCCATTGGTAATAATAAAAATTATATCACAACGCACTATAATATATAGATTCACCATATTCACATTGTCTTATTGTATAATAGATGTAAATAATTTCAATATTTTTTCTTCTTCTCCATCACAGAATGTTAGGTTACTTAATCACTAAGAAACTAAGTTAAAATACTATTAATTGATGACACGTATTTTATATACATTGGAAACAATAAAATTATATAACGAATCTGGATAGTATATTTATTCACCATATTCACATTGTATTATGGTATAATAGATGTAAACAATTTCAATATTTTTCTTCTTCTCCATCACCAAATTTTAGGTTACTTCATCATTAAAAAACTAAATTAAAAGACTCTTAATTAATGACACATATTTCATATACATTGGTAATAATTAAAATTATATAAGAAGCTCGATAGTATATTTATTCACCATATTCACTTTGTATTATGGTATAATAGATGTAAACTATTTCAATATTTTTCTTCTTTTCCATCACAGAATTTTAGGTTACTTCATCCCCAAGAAACTAAGTTAAAAGACTATTAATTAACGACACATATTTCATATACATTGGTAACAATTAAAATTATATAACCACTCTCGATAGTATATTTATTCACCATATTCACATGGTATTATGGTATAATAGATGTAACCAATTTCAATTTTTTTATTCATCTCCATCACCAAATTTTAGGTAACTACATAACTAAGAAACTAAGTTAAATGACTATTAATTAACGACGCATATATCATATACATTGGTAATAATTAAAATTTTATAACGAGGCTCGATAGTATATTTATTCACCATATTCACATTGTATTATGGTATAACAGATGTAAACAATTTAATATTTTTCTTCTTCTCCATCACCAAATTTTAGGTTACTTCATCATTAAGAAACTAAATTAAAAGACTATTGATTTATGACACATATTTTGTATTCATTGGTAATAATAAAAATTATATCACGACGCACGATAGTATATTGATTCACCATATTCACATTGTCTTATTGTATAATAGATGTAAACAATTTCCATATTTTTTCTTCTTCTCCATCATAGAATGTTAGGTTACTTAATCAATGAGAAACTAAGTTAAAATACTATAAATTGATGACACGTATTTTATATACATTGGAAACAATAAAATTATATAACGATGCTTGATAGTATATTTATTCACCATATTCACATTGTATTATGGTATAATAGATGTAAACAATTTCAATATTTTTCTTCTTCTCCATCACCAAATTTTAGGTTACTTCATCATTAAGAAACTAAATTAAAAGACTATTAATTAATGACACATATTTCATATACATTGGTAATAATTAAATTTATATAAGAGGCTCGATAGTATATTTATTCACCATATTCACTTTGTATTATGGTATAATAGATGTAAACAATTTCAATATTTTTCTTCTTTTCCGTCCCAGAATTTTAGGTTACTTCATCCCCAAGAAACTAAGTTAAAAGACTATTAATTAATGACACATATTTCATATACATTGGTAACAATTAAAATTATATAACCACTCTCGATAGTATATTTATTCACCATATTCACATGGTATTATGGTATAATAGATGTAACCAATTTCAATTTTTTTATTCATCTCCATCACCAAATTTTAGGTAACTACATAACTAAGAAACTAAGTTAAATGACTATTAATTAATGACGCATATATCATATACATTGGTAATCATTAAAATTTTATAACGAGGCTCGATAGTATATTTATTCACCATATTCACATTGTATTATGGTATAATAGATGTAAACAATTTAATATTTTTCTTCTTCTCCAACACCAAATTTTAGATTACTTCATCATTAAGAAACTAAATTAAAAGACTATTGATTTATGACACATATTTTGTATACATTGGTAATAATAAAAATTATATCACGACGCACGATAGTATATTAATTCACCATATTCATATTGTCTTATTGTATAATAGATGTAAACAATTTCCATATTTTTTCTTCTTCTCCATCACAAAATGTTAGGTTACTTAATCACTAAGAAACTAAGTTAAAATACTATTAATTGATTACACGTATTTTATATACATTGGAAACAATAAAATTATATAACGAATCTCGATAGTATATTTATTCACCATATTCACATTGTATTATGGTATAATAGATGTAAACAATTTCAATATTTTTCTTCTTCTCCATCACCAAATTTTAAGTTACTTCATCATTAAGAAACTAAATTAAAAGACTATTAATTAATGACACATATTTCATATACATTGGTAATAATTAAAATTATATAAGAGGCTCGGTAGTATATTTATTCACCATATTCACTTTGTATTATGGTATAATAGATGTAAACAATTTCAATATTTTTCTTCTTTTCCGTCACAGAATTTTAGGTTACTTCATCCCCAAGAAACTAAGTTAAAAGACTATTAATTAATTACACATATTTCATATACATTGGTAACAATTAAAATTATATAACCACTCTCGATAGTATATTTAATCACCATATTCACATGGTATTAAGGTATAATAGATGTAACCAATTTCAATTTTTTTATTCATCTCCATCACCAAATTTTAGGTAACTACATAACTAAGTAACTAAGTTAAATGACTATTAATTCACGACGCATATATCATATACATTGGTAATAATTAAAATTTTATAACGAGGCTCGATAGTATATTTATTCACCATATTCACATTGTGTTATGGTATAATAGATGTAAACAATTTAATATTTTTCTTCTTCTCCATCACCAAATTTTAGGTTACTTCATCATTAAGAAACTAAATTAAAAGACTATTGATTTATGACACATATTTTGTATACATTGGTAATAATAAAAATTATATCACGACGCACGATAGTATATTAATTCACCATATTCACATTGTCTTATTGTATAATAGATGTAAACAATTTCCATATTTTTTCTTCTTCTCCATCACAGAATGTTAGGTTACTTAATCACTAATAAACTAAGTTAAAATACTATTAATTGATGACACGTATTTTATATACATTGGAAACAATAAAATTATATAATGAATCTCGATAGTATATTTATTCACCATATTCACATTGTATTATGGTATAATAGATGTAAACAATTTCAATATTTTTCTTCTTCTCCATCACCAAATTTTAGGTTACTTCATCAATAAGAAACTAAATTAAAAGACTATTAATTAATGACACATATTTCATATACATTGGTAATAATTAAAATTATATAAGAGGCTCGATAGTATATTTATTCACCATATTCACTTTGTATTATGGTATAATAGATGTAAACAATTTCAATATTTTTCTTCATTTCCGTCACAGAATTTTAGGTTACTTCATCCCCAAGAAACTAAGTTAAAAGACTATTAATTATAGACACATATTTCATATACATTGGTAACAATTAAAATTATATAACCACTCTCGATAGTATATTTATTCACCATATTCACATGGTATTATGGTATAATAGATGTAACAAATTTCAATTTTTTTATTCATCTCCATCACCAAATTTTAGGTAACTACATAACTAAGAAACTAAGTTAAATGACTATTAATTAACGACGCATATATCATATACATTGGTAATAATTAAAATTTTATAACGAGGCTCGATAGTATATTTATTCACCATATTCACATTGTATTATGGTATGATAGATGTAAACAATTTAATATTTTTCTTCTTCTCCATCACTAAATTTTAGGTTACTTCATCATTAAGAAACAAAATTAAAAGACTATTGATTTATGACACATATTTTGTATACATTGGTAATAATAAAAATTATATCACGACGCACGATAGTATATTGATTCACCATATTCACATTGTCTTATTGTATAATAGATGTAAACAATTTCAATATTTTTTCTTCTTCTCCATCACAGAATGTTAGGTTACTTAATCACTAAGAAACTAAGTTAAAATACTATTAATTGATGACACGTATTTTATATACATTGGAAACAATAAAATTATATAACGAATCTGGATAGTATATTTATTCACCATAATCATATTGTATTATTGTATAATAGATGTAAACAATTTCAATATTTTTATTCTTCTCAATCACGAAATTTTAAGTTACTTCATCATTAAGAAACTAAGTTAAATGACTATTAATTAATGATACATATTTCATATACACTGGTAACAATTAAAATTATTTTATGACTCTCGATAGTATATTTATTCACCATATTCACATCATATTATGGTAGAATAGATGTAAACAATTTCAATATTTTTCTTCTTCTCCATCACCAAATTTTAGGTTACTTCATCACTAGGAATCTAAGTTAAAAAACTGTTAATTAATGAAACATATTTTATATACATTGGTAATAATTAAAATTATATAACGATGCTTGATAGTATATTTATTCACCATATTCACATTGTATTATGGTATAATAGATGTAAACAATTTCAATATTTTTCTTCTTCTCCATCACCAAATTTTAGGTTACTTCATCATTAAGAAACTAAATTAAAAGACTATTAATTAATGACACATATTTCATATACATTGGTAATAATTAAAATTATATAAGAGGCTCGATAGTATATTTATTCACCATATTCACTTTGTATTATGGTATAATAGATGTAAACAATTTCAATATTTTTCTTCTTTTCCGTCATAGAATTTTAGGTTACTTCATCCCCAAGAAACTAAGTTAAAAGACTATTAATTAATGACACATATTTCATATACATTGGTAACAATTAAAATTATATAACCACTCTCGATAGTATATTTATTCACGATATTCACATGGTATTATGGTATAATAGATGTAACCAATTTCAATTTTTTTATTCATCTCCATCACCAAATTTTAGGTAAGTACATAACTAAGAAACTAAGTTAAATGACTATTAATTAACGACACATATATCATAGACATTGGTAATAATTAAAATTTTATAACGAGGCTCGATAGTATATTTATTCACCATATTCACATTGTATTATGGTATAATAGATGTAAACAATTTAATATTTTTCTTCTTCTCCAACACCAAATTTTAGATTACTTCATCATTAAGAAACTAAATTAAAAAACTATTGATTTATGACACATATTTTGTATACATTGGTAATAATAAAAATTATATCACAACGCACGATAGTATATTAATTCACCATATTCATATTGTCTTATTGTATAATAGATGTAAACAATGTCCATATTTTTTCTTCTTCTCCATCACAGAATGTTAGGTTACTTAATCACTAAGAAACTAAGTTAAAATACTATTAATTGATGACACGTATTTTATATACATTGAAAACAATAAAATTATATAACGAATCTCGATAGTATATTTATTCACCATATTCACATTGTATTATGGTATAATAGATGTAAACAATTTCAATATTTTTCTTCTTCTCCATCACCAAATTTTAAGTTACTTCATTATTAAGAAACTAAATTAAAAGACTATTAATTAATGACACATATTTCATATACATTGGTAATAATTAAAATTATATAAGAGGCTCGATAGTATATTTATTCACCATATTCACTTTGTATTATGGTATAATAGATGTAAACAATTTCAATATTTGTCTTCTTTTCCGTCACAGAATTTTAGGTTACTTCATCCCCAAGAAACTAAGTTAAAAGACTATTAATTAATTACACATATTTCATATACATTGGTACCAATTAAAATTATATAACCACTCTCGATAGTATATTTAATCACCATATTCACATGGTATTAAGGTATAATAGATGTAACCAATTTCAATTTTTTTATTCATCTCCATCACCAAATTTTAGGTAACTACATAACTAAGTAACTAAGTTAAATGACTATTAATTAACGACGCATATATCATATACATTGGTAATAATTAAAATTTTATAACGAGGCTCGATAGTATATTTATTCACCATATTCACATTGTGTTATGGTATAATAGATGTAAACAATTTAATATTTTTCTTCTTCTCCATCACCAAATTTTAGGTTACTTCATCATTAAGAAACTAAATTAAAAGACTATTGATTTATGACACATATTTTGTATACATTGGTAATAATAAAAATTATATCACGACGCACGATAGTATATTAATTCACCATATTCACATTGTCTTATTGTATAATAGATGTAAACAATTTCCATATTTTTTCTTCTTCTCCATCACAGAATGTTAGGTTACTTAATCACTAAGAAACTAAGTTAAAATACTATTAATTGATGACACGTATTTTATATACATTGGAAACAATAAAATTATATAACGAATCTCGATAGTATATTTATTCACCATATTCACATTGTATTATGGTATAATAGATGTAAACAATTTCAATATTTTTCTTCTTCTCCATCACCAAATTTTAGGTTACTTCATCAATAAGAAACTAAATTAAAAGACTATTAATTAATGACACATATTTCATATACATTGGTAATAATTAAAATTATATAAGAGGCTCGATAGTATATTTATTCACCATATTCACTTTGTATTATGGTATAATAGATGTAAACAATTTCAATATTTTTCTTCATTTCCGTCACAGAATTTTAGGTTACTTCATCCCCAAGAAACTAAGTTAAAAGACTATTAATTATAGACACAAATTTCATATACATTGGTAACAATTAAAATTATATAACCACTCTCGATAGTATATTTATTCACCATATTCACATGGTATTATGGTATAATAGATGTAACAAATTTCAATTTTTTTATTCATCTCCATCACCAAATTTTAGGTAACTACATAACTAAGAAACTAAGTTAAATGACTATTAATTAACGACGCATATATCATATACATTGGTAATAATTAAAATTTTATAACGAGGCTCGATAGTATATTTATTCACCATATTCACATTGTATTATGGTATAATAGATGTAAACAATTTAATATTTTTCTTCTTCTCCATCACTAAATTTTAGGTTACTTCATCATTAAGAAACTAAATTAAAAGACTATTGATTTATGACACATATTTTGTATACATTGGTAATAATAAAAATTATATCACGACGCACGATAGTATATTGATTCACCATATTCACATTGTCTTATTGTATAAGAGATGTAAACAATTTCAATATTTTTTCTTCTTCTCCATCACAGAATGTTAGGTTACTTAATCACTAAGAAACTAAGTTAAAATACTATTAATTGATGACACGTATTTTATATACATTGGAAACAATAAAATTATATAACGAATCTGGATAGTATATTTATTCACCATAATCATATTGTATTATTGTATAATAGATGTAAGCAATTTCAATATTTTTATTCTTCTCAATCACGAAATTGTAAGTTACTTCATCATTAAGAAACTAAGTTAAATGACTATTAATTAATGATACATATTTCATATACACTGGTAACAATTAAAATTATTTTATGACTCTCGATAGTATATTTATTCACCATATTCACATCATATTATGGTAGAATAGATGTAAAAAATTTCAATATTTTTCTTCTTCTCCATCACCAAATTTTAGGTTACTTCATCACTAGGAATCTAAGTTAAAAGACTGTTAATTAATGAAACATATTTTATATACATTGGTAATAATTAAAATTATATAACGATGCTTGATAGTATATTTATTCACCATATTCACATTGTATTATGGTATAATAGATGTAAACAATTTCAATATTTTTCTTCTTCTCCATCACCAAATTTTAAGTTACTTCATTATTAAGAAACTAAATTAAAAGACTATTAATTAATGACACATATTTCATATACATTGGTAATAATTAAAATTATATAAGAGGCTCGATAGTATATTTATTCACCATATTCACTTTGTATTATGGTATAATAGATGTAAACAATTTCAATATTTTTCTTCTTTTCCGTCACAAAATTTTAGGTTACTTCATCCCCAAGAAACTAAGTTAAAAGACTATTAATTAATGACACATATTTCATATACATTGGTAACAATTAAAATTATATAACCACTCTCGATAGTATATTTAATCACCATATTCACATGGTATTAAGGTATAATAGATGTAACCAATTTCAATTTTTTTATTCATCTCCATCACCAAATTTTAGGTAACTACATAACTAAGTAACTAAGTTAAATGACTATTAATTAACGACGCATATATCATATACATTGGTAATAATTAAAATTTTATAACGAGGCTCGATAGTATATTTATTCACCATATTCACATTGTGTTATGGTATAATAGATGTAAACAATTTAATATTTTTCTTCTTCTCCATCACCAAATTTTAGGTTACTTCATCATTAAGAAACTAAATTAAAAGACTATTGATTTATGACACATATTTTGTATACATTGGTAATAATAATAATTATATCACGACGCACGATAGTATATTAATTCACCATATTCACATTGTCTTATTGTATAATAGATGTAAACAATTTCCATATTTTTTCTTCTTCTCCATCACAGAATGTTAGGTTACTTAATCACTAAGAAACTAAGTTAAAATACTATTAATTGATGACACGTATTTTATATACATTGGAAACAATAAAATTATATAACGAATCTCGATAGTATATTTATTCACCATATTCACATTGTATTATGGTATAATAGATGTAAACAATTTCAATATTTTTCTTCTTCTCCATCACCAAATTTTAGGTTACTTCATCAATAAGAAACTAAATTAAAAGACTATTAATTAATGACACATATTTCATATACATTGGTAATAATTAAAATTATATAAGAGGCTCGATAGTATATTTATTCACCATATTCACTTTGTATTATGGTATAATAGATGTAAACAATTTCAATATTTTTCTTCATTTCCGTCACAGAATTTTAGGTTACTTCATCCCCAAGAAACTAAGTTAAAAGACTATTAATTATAGACACAAATTTCATATACATTGGTAACAATTAAAATTATATAACCACTCTCGATAGTATATTTATTCACCATATTCACATGGTATTATGGTATAATAGATGTAATAAATTTCAATTTTTTTATTCATCTCCATCACCAAATTTTAGGTAACTACATAACTAAGAAACTAAGTTAAATGACTATTAATTAACGACGCATATATCATATACATTGGTAATAATTAAAATTTTATAACGAGGCTCGATAGTATATTTATTCACCATATTCACATTGTATTATGGTATAATAGATGTAAACAATTTAATATTTTTCTTCTTCTCCATCACTAAATTTTAGGTTACTTCATCATTAAGAAACTAAATTAAAAGACTATTGATTTATGACACATATTTTGTATACATTGGTAATAATAAAAATTATATCACGACGCACGATAGTATATTGATTCACCATATTCACATTGTCTTATTGTATAAGAGATGTAAACAATTTCAATATTTTTTCTTCTTCTCCATCACAGAATGTTAGGTTACTTAATCACTAAGAAACTAAGTTAAAATACTATTAATTGATGACACGTATTTTATATACATTGGAAACAATAAAATTATATAACGAATCTGGATAGTATATTTATTCACCATAATCATATTGTATTATTGTATAATAGATGTAAACAATTTCAATATTTTTATTCTTCTCAATCACGAAATTGTAAGTTACTTCATCATTAAGAAACTAAGTTAAATGACTATTAATTAATGATACATATTTCATATACACTGGTAACAATTAAAATTATTTTATGACTCTCGATAGTATATTTATTCACCATATTCACATCATATTATGGTAGAATAGATGTAAACAATTTCAATATTTTTCTTCTTCTCCATCACCAAATTTTAGGTTACTTCATCACTAGGAATCTAAGTTAAAAGACTGTTAATTAATGAAACATATTTTATATACATTGGTAATAATTAAAATTATATAACGATGCTTGATAGTATATTTATTCACCATATTCACATTGTATTATGGTATAATAGATGTAAACAATTTCAATATTTTTCTTCTTCTCCATCACCAAATTTTAAGTTACTTCATTATTAAGAAACTAAATTAAAAGACTATTAATTAATGACACATATTTCATATACCTTGGTAATAATTAAAATTATATAAGAGGCTCGATAGTATATTTATTCACCATATTCACTTTGTATTATGGTATAATAGATGTAAACAATTTCAATATTTTTCTTCTTTTCCGTCACAGAATTTTAGGTTACTTCATCCCCAAGAAACTAAGTTAAAAGACTATTAATTAATGACACATATTTCATATACATTGGTAACAATTAAAATTATATAACCACTCTCGATAGTATATTTAATCACCATATTCACATGGTATTAAGGTATAATAGATGTAACCAATTTCAATTTTTTTATTCATCTCCATCACCAAATTTTAGGTAACTACATAACTAAGTAACTAAGTTAAATGACTATTAATTAACGACGCATATATCATATACATTGGTAATAATTAAAATTTTATAACGAGGCTCGATAGTATATTTATTCACCATATTCACATTGTGTTATGGTATAATAGATGTAAACAATTTAATATTTTTCTTCTTCTCCATCACCAAATTTTAGGTTACTTCATCATTAAGAAACTAAATTAAAAGACTATTGATTTATGACACATATTTTGTATACATTGGTAATAATAAAAATTATATCACGACGCACGATAGTATATTAATTCACCATATTCACATTGTCTTATTGTATAATAGATGTAAACAATTTCCATATTTTTTCTTCTTCTCCATCACAGAATGTTAGGTTACTTAATCACTAAGAAACTAAGTTAAAATACTATTAATTGATGACACGTATTTTATATACATTGGAAACAATAAAATTATATAACGAATCTCGATAGTATATTTATTCACCATATTCACATTGTATTATGGTATAATAGATGTAAATAATTTCAATATTTTTCTTCTTCTCCATCACCAAATTTTAGGTTACTTCATCAATAAGAAACTAAATTAAAAGACTATTAATTAATGACACATATTTCATATACATTGGTAATAATTAAAATTATATAAGAGGCTCGATAGTATATTTATTCACCATATTCACTTTGTATTATGGTATAATAGATGTAAACAATTTCAATATTTTTCTTCATTTCCGTCACAGAATTTTAGGTTACTTCATCCCCAAGAAACTAAGTTAAAAGACTATTAATTATAGACACAAATTTCATATACATTGGTAACAATTAAAATTATATAACCACTCTCGATAGTATATTTATTCACCATATTCACATGGTATTATGGTATAATAGATGTAACAAATTTCAATTTTTTTATTCATCTCCATCACCAAATTTTAGGTAACTACATAACTAAGAAACTAAGTTAAATGACTATTAATTAACGACGCATATATCATATACATTGGTAATAATTAAAATTTTATAACGAGGCTCGATAGTATATTTATTCACCATATTCACATTGTATTATGGTATAATAGATGTAAACAATTTAATATTTTTCTTCTTCTCCATCACTAAATTTTAGGTTACTTCATCATTAAGAAACTAAATTAAAAGACTATTGATTTATGACACATATTTTGTATACATTGGTAATAATAAAAATTATATCACGACGCACGATAGTATATTGATTCACCATATTCACATTGTCTTATTGTATAAGAGATGTAAACAATTTCAATATTTTTTCTTCTTCTCCATCACAGAATGTTAGGTTACTTAATCACTAAGAAACTAAGTTAAAATACTATTAATTGATGACACGTATTTTATATACATTGGAAACAATAAAATTATATAACGAATCTGGATAGTATATTTATTCACCATAATCATATTGTATTATTGTATAATAGATGTAAACAATTTCAATATTTTTATTCTTCTCAATCACGAAATTGTAAGTTACTTCATCATTAAGAAACTAAGTTAAATGACTATTAATTAATGATACATATTTCATATACACTGGTAACAATTAAAATTATTTTATGACTCTCGATAGTATATTTATTCACCATATTCACATCATATTATGGTAGAATAGATGTAAACAATTTCAATATTTTTCTTCTTCTCCATCACCAAATTTTAGGTTACTTCATCACTAGGAATCTAAGTTAAAAGACTGTTAATTAATGAAACATATTTTATATACATTGGTAATAATTAAAATTATATAACGATGCTTGATAGTATATTTATTCACCATATTCACATTGTATTATGGTATAATAGATGTAAACAATTTCAATATTTTTCTTCTTCTCCATCACCAAATTTTAGGTTACTTCATCATTAAGAAACTAAATTAAAAGACTATTAATTAATGACACATATTTCATATACATTGGTAATAATTAAAATTATATAAGAGGCTCGATAGTATATTTATTCACCATATTCACTTTGTATTATGGTATAATAGATGTAAACAATTTCAATATTTTTCTTCTTTTCCGTCATAGAATTTTAGGTTACTTCATCCCCAAGAAACTAAGTTAAAAGACTATTAATTAATGACACATATTTCATATACATTGGTAACAATTAAAATTATATAACCACTCTCGATAGTATATTTAATCACCATATTCACATGGTATTAAGGTATAATAGATGTAACCAATTTCAATTTTTTTATTCATCTCCATCACCAAATTTTAGGTAACTACATAACTAAGTAACTAAGTTAAATGACTATTAATTAACGACGCATATATCATATACATTGGTAATAATTAAAAATTTATAACGAGGCTCGATAGTATATTTATTCACCATATTCACATTGTGTTATGGTATAATAGAGGTAAACAATTTAATATTTTTCTTCTTCTCCATCACTAAATTTTAGGTTACTTCATCATTAAGAAACTAAATTAAAAGACTATTGATTTATGACACATATTTTGTATACATTGGTAATAATAAAAATTATATCACGACGCACGATAGTATATTGATTCACCATATTCACATTGTCTTATTGTATAATAGATGTAAATAATTTCAATATTTTTTCTTCTTCTCCATCACAGAATGTTAGGTTACTTAATCACTAAGAAACTAAGTTAAAATACTATTAATTGATGACACGTATTTTATATACAGTGGAAACAATAAAATTATATAACGAATCTCGATAGTATATTTATTCACCATATTCATATTGTATTATTGTACAATAGATGTAAACAATTTCAATATTTTTATTCTTCTCCATCACGAAATTTTAAGTTACTTCATCATTAAGAAACTAAGTTAAATGACTATTAATTAATGATACATATTTCATATACACTGGTAACAATTAAAATTATTTTATGACCCTCGATAGTATATTTATTCACCATATTCACATCATATTATGGTAGAATAGATGTAAACAATTTCAATATTTTTCTTCTTCTCCATCACCAAATTTTAGGTTACTTCATCACTAGGAAACTAAGTTAAAAGACTGTTAATTAATGAAACATATTTCATATACATTGGTAATAATTAAAATTATATAATGATGCTTGATAGTATATTTATTCACCATATTCACATTGTATTATGGTATAATAGATGTAAACAATTTCAATATTTTTCTTCTTCTCCATCACCAAATTTTAGGTTACTTCATCATTAAGAAACTAAATTAAAAGACTATTAATTAATGACACATATTTCATATACATTGGTAATAATTAAAATTATATAAGAGGCTCGATAGTATATTTATTCACCATATTCACTTTGTATTATGGTATAATAGATGTAAACAATTTCAATATTTTTCTTCTTTTCCGTCACAGAATTTTAGGTTACTTCATCCCCAAGAAACTAAGTTAAAAGACTATTAATTAATGACACATATTTCATATACATTGGTAACAATAAAAATTATATAACCACTCTCGATAGTATATTTATTCACCATATTCACATGGTATTATGGTATAATAGATGTAACCAATTTCAATTTTTTTATTCATCTCCATCACCAAATTTTAGGTAACTACATAAGTAAGAAACTAAGTTAAATGACTATTAATTAACGACGCATATATCATATACATTGGTAATAATTAAAATTTTATAACGAGGCTCGATAGTATATTTATTCACCATATTCACATTGTATTATGGTATAATAGATGTAAACAATTTAATATTTTTCTTCTTCTCCATCACCAAATTTTAGGTTACTTCATCATTAAGAAACTAAATTAAAAGGACTATTGATTTATGACACATATTTTGTATACATTGGTAATAATAAAAATTATATCACGACGCACGATAGTATATTAATTCACCATATTCACATTGTCTTATTGTATAATAGATGTAAACAATTTCCATATTTTTTCTTCTTCTCCATCACAGAATGTTAGGTTACTTAATCACTAAGAAACTAAGTTAAAATACTATTAATTGATGACACGTATTTTATATACATTGGAAACAATAAAATTATATAACGAATCTCGATAGTATATTTATTCACCATATTCACATTGTATTATGGTATAATAGATGTAAACAATTTCAATATTTTTCTTCTTCTTCATCACCAAATTTTAGGTTACTTCATCATTAAGAAACTAAATTAAAAGACTATTAATTAATGACACATATTTCATATACATTGGTAATAATTAAAATTATATAAGAGGCTCGATAGTATATTTATTCACCATATTCACTTTGTATTATGGTATAATAGATGTAAACAATTTCAATATTTTTCTTCTTTTCCGTCACAGAATTTTAGGTTACTTCATCCCCAAGAAACTAAGTTAAAAGACTATTAATTAATGACACATATTTCATATACATTGGTAACAATTAAAATTATATAACCACTCTCGATAGTATATTTATTCACCATATTCACATGGTATTATGGTATAATAGATGTAACCAATTTCAATTTTTTTATTCATCTCCATCACCAAATTTTAGGTAACTACATAACTAAGTAACTAAGTTAAATGACTATTAATTAACGACGCATATATCATATACATTGGTAATAATTAAAATTTTATAACGAGGCTCGATAGTATATTTATTCACCATATTCACATTGTGTTATGGTATAATAGATGTAAACAATTTAATATTTTTCTTCTTCTCCATCACCAAATTTTAGGTTACTTAATCACTAAGAAACTAAGTTAAAATACTATTAATTGATGACACGTATTTTATATACATTGGAAACAATAAAATTATATAACGAATCTCGATAGTATATTTATTCACCATATTCATATTGTATTATTGTATAATAGATGTAAACAATTTCAATATTTTTATTCTTCTCCATCACGAAATTTTATGTTACTTCATCATTAAGAAACTAAGTTAAATGACTATTAATTAATGATACATATTTCATATACACTGGTAACAATTAAAATTATTTTATGACTCTCGATAGTATATTTATACACCATATTCACATCATATTATGGTAGAATAGATGTAAACAATTTCAATATTTTTCTTCTTCTCCATCACCAAATTTTAGGTTACTTCATCACTAGGAAACTAAGTTAAAAGACTGTTAATTAATGAAACATATTTCATATACATTGGTAATAATTAAAATTATATAAGAGGCTCGATAGTATATTTATTCACCATATTCACTTTGTATTATGGTATAATAGATGTAAACAATTTCAATATTTTTCTTCTTTTCCGTCACAGAATTTTAGGTTAATTCATCCCCAAGAAACTAAGTTAAAAGACTATTAATTATAGACACATATTTCATATACATTGGTAACAATTAAAATTATATAACCACTCTCGATAGTATATTTATTCACCATATTCACATGGTATTATGGTATAATAGATGTAACCAATTTCAATTTTTTTATTCATCTCCATCACCAAATTTTAGGTAACTACATAACTAAGAAACTAAGTTAAATGACTATTAGTTAACGACGCATATATCATATACATTGGTAATAATTAAAATTTTATAACGAGGCTCGATAGTATATTTATTCACCATATTCACATTGTATTATGGTATAACAGATGTAAACAATTTAATACTTTTCTTCTTCTCCATCACCAAATTTTAGGTTACTTCATCATTAAGAAACTAAATTAAAAGACTATTGATTTATGACACATATTTTGTATTCATTGGTAATAATAAAAATTATATCACGACGCACGATAGTATATTGAGTCACCATATTCACATTGTCTTATTGTATAATAGATGTAAACAATTTCCATATTTTTTCTTCTTCTCCATCACAGAATGTTAGGTTACTTAATCAATGAGAAACTAAGTTAAAATACTATTAATTGATGACACGTATTTTATATACATTGGAAACAATAAAATTATATAACGATGCTTGATAGTATATTTATTCACCATATTCACATTGTATTATGGTATAATAGATGTAAACAATTTCAATATTTTTCTTCTTCTCCATCACCAAATTTTAGGTTACTTCATCATTAAGAAACTAAATTAAAAGACTATTAATTAATGACACATATTTCATATACATTGGTAATAATTAAATTTATATAAGAGGCTCGATAGTATATTTATTCACCATATTCACTTTGTATTATGGTATAATAGATGTAAACAATTTCAATATTTTTCTTCTTTTCCGTCCCAGAATTTTAGGTTACTTCATCCCCAAGAAACTATGTTAAAAGACTATTAATTAATGACACATATTTCATATACATTGGTAACAATTAAAATTATATAACCACTCTCGATAGTATATTTATTCACCATATTCACATGGTATTATGGTATAATAGATGTAACCAATTTCAATTTTTTTATTCATCTCCATCACCAAATTTTAGGTAACTACATAACTAAGAAACTAAGTTAAATGACTATTAATTAATGACGCATATATCATATACATTGGTAATCATTAAAATTTTATAACGAGGCTCGATAGTATATTTATTCACCATATTCACATTGTATTATGGTATAATAGATGTAAACAATTTAATATTTTTCTTCTTCTCCAACACCAAATTTTAGATTACTTCATCATTAAGAAACTAAATTAAAAGACTATTGATTTATGACACATATTTTGTATACATTGGTAATAATAAAAATTATATCACGACGCACGATAGTATATTAATTCACCATATTCATATTGTCTTATTGTATAATAGATGTAAACAATTTCCATATTTTTTCTTCTTCTCCATCACAGAATGTTAGGTTACTTAATCACTAATAAACTAAGTTAAAATACTATTAATTGATGACACGTATTTTATATACATTGGAAACAATAAAATTATATAACGAATCTGGATAGTATATTTATTCACCATATTCACATTGTATTATGGTATAATAGATGTAAACAATTTCAATATTTTTCTTCTTCTCCATCCCCAAATTTTAAGTTACTTCATCATTAAGAAACTAAATTAAAAGACTATTAATTAATGACACATATTTCATATACATTGGTAATAATAAAAATTATATAAGAGGCTCGATAGTATATTTATTCACCATATTCACTTTGTATTATGGTATAATAGATGTAAACAATTTCAATATTTTTCTTCTTTTCCGTCACAGAATTTTATGTTACTTCATCCCCAAGAAACTAAGTTAAAAGACTATTAATTAATTACACATATTTCATATACATTGGTAACAATTAAAATTATATAACCACTCTCGATAGTATATTTAATCACCATATTCACATGGTATTAAGGTATAATAGATGTAACCAATTTCAATTTTTTTATTCATCTCCATCACCAAATTTTAGGTAACTACATAACTAAGTAACTAAGTTAAATGACTATTAATTAACGACGCATATATCATATACATTGGTAATAATTAAAATTTTATAACGAGGCTCGATAGTATATTTATTCACCATATTCACATTGTGTTATGGTATAATAGATGTAAACAATTTAATATTTTTCTTCTTCTCCATCACCAAATTTTAGGTTACTTCATCATTAAGAAACTAAATTAAAAGACTATTGATTTATGACACATATTTTGTATACATTGGTAATAATAAAAATTATATCACGACGCACGATAGTATATTAATTCACCATATTCACATTGTCTTATTGTATAATAGATGTAAACAATTTCCATATTTTTTCTTCTTCTCCATCACAGAATGTTAGGTTACTTAATCACTAATAAACTAAGTTAAAATACTATTAATTGATGACACGTATTTTATATACATTGGAAACAATAAAATTATATAACGAATCTCGATAGTATATTTATTCACCATATTCACATTGTATTATGGTATAATAGATGTAAACAATTTCAATATTTTTCTTCTTCTCCATCACCAAATTTTAGGTTACTTCATCAATAAGAAACTAAATTAAAAGACTATTAATTAATGACACATATTTCATATACATTGGTAATAATTAAAATTATATAAGAGGCTCGATAGTATATTTATTCACCATATTCGCTTTGTATTATGGTATAATAGATGTAAACAATTTCAATATTTTTCTTCATTTCCGTCACAGAATTTTAGGTTACTTCATCCCCAAGAAACTAAGTTAAAAGACTATTAATTATAGACACATATTTCATATACATTGGTAACAATTAAAATTATATAACCACTCTCGATAGTATATTTATTCACCATATTCACATGGTATTATGGTATAATAGATGTAACAAATTTCAATTTTTTTATTCATCTCCATCACCAAATTTTAGGTAACTACATAACTAAGAAACTAAGTTAAATGACTATTAATTAACGACGCATATATCATATACATTGGTAATAATTAAAATTTTATAACGAGGCTCGATAGTATATTTATTCACCATATTCACATTGTATTATGGTATGATAGATGTAAACAATTTAATATTTTTCTTCTTCTCCATCACTAAATTTTAGGTTACTTCATCATTAAGAAACTAAATTAAAAGACTATTGATTTATGACACATATTTTGTATACATTGGTAATAATAAAAATTATATCACGACGCAGGATAGTATATTGATTCACCATATTCACATTGTCTTATTGTATAATAGATGTAAACAATTTCAATATTTTTTCTTCTTCTCCATCACAGAATGTTAGGTTACTTAATCACTAAGAAACTAAGTTAAAATACTATTAATTGATGACACGTATTTTATATACATTGGAAACAATAAAATTATATAACGAATCTGGATAGTATATTTATTCACCATAATCATATTGTATTATTGTATAATAGATGTAAACAATTTCAATATTTTTATTCTTCTCAATCACGAAATTTTAAGTTACTTCATCATTAAGAAACTAAGTTAAATGACTATTAATTAATGATACATATTTCATATACACTGGTAACAATTAAAATTATTTTATGACTCTCGATAGTATATTTATTCACCATATTCACATCATATTATGGTAGAATAGATGTAAACAATTTTAATATTTTTCTTCTTCTCCATCACCAAATTTTAGGTTACTTCATCACTAGGAATCTAAGTTAAAAAACTGTTAATTAATGAAACATATTTTATATACATTGGTAATAATTAAAATTATATAACGATGCTTGATAGTATATTTATTCACCATATTCACATTGTATTATGGTATAATAGATGTAAACAATTTCAATATTTTTCTTCTTCTCCATCACCAAATTTTAGGTTACTTCATCATTAAGAAACTAAATTAAAAGACTATTAATTAATGACACATATTTCATATACATTGGTAATAATTAAAATTATATAAGAGGCTCGATAGTATATTTATTCACCATATTCACTCTGTATTATGGTATAATAGATGTAAACAATTTCAATATTTTTCTTCTTTTCCGTCATAGAATTTTAGGTTACTTCATCCCCAAGAAACTAAGTTAAAAGACTATTAATTAATGACACATATTTCATATACATTGGTAACAATTAAAATTATATAACCACTCTCGATAGTATATTTATTCACGATATTCACATGGTATTATGGTATAATAGATGTAACCAATTTCAATTTTTTTATTCATCTCCATCACCAAATTTTAGGTAAGTACATAACTAAGAAACTAAGTTAAATGACTATTAATTAACGACGCATATATCATATACATTGGTAATAATTAAAATTTTATAACGAGGCTCGATAGTATATTTATTCACCATATTCACATTGTATTATGGTATAATAGATGTAAACAATTTAATATTTTTCTTCTTCTTCAACACCAAATTTTATATTACTTCATCATTAAGAAACTAAATTAAAAGACTATTGATTTATGACACATATTTTGTATACATTGGTAATAATAAAAATTATATCACAACGCACGATAGTATATTAATTCACCATATTCATATTGTCTTATTGTATAATAGATGTAAACAATTTCCATATTTTTTCTTCTTCTCCATCACAGAATGTTAGGTTACTTAATCACTAAGAAACTAAGTTAAAATACTATTAATTGATGACACGTATTTTATATACATTGGAAACAATAAAATTATATAACGAATCTCGATAGTATATTTATTCACCATATTCACATTGTATTATGGTATAATAGATGTAAACAATTTCAATATTTTTCTTCTTCTCCATCACCAAATTTTAAGTTACTTCATCATTAAGAAACTAAATTAAAAGACTATTAATTAATGACACATATTTCATATACATTGGTAATAATTAAAATTATATAAGAGGCTCGATAGTATATTTATTCACCATATTCACTTTGTATTATGGTATAATAGATGTAAACAATTTCAATATTTTTCTGCTTTTCCGTCACAGAATTTTAGGTTACTTCATCCCCAAGAAACTAAGTTAAAAGACTATTAATTAATTACACATATTTCATATACATTGGTAACAATTAAAATTATATAACCACTCTCGATAGTATATTTAATCACCATATTCACACGGTATTAAGGTATAATAGATGTAACCAATTTCAATTTTTTTATTCATCTCCATCACCAAATTTTAGGTAACTACATAACTAAGTAACTAAGTTAAATGACTATTAATTAACGACGCATATATCATATACATTGGTAATAATTAAAATTTTATAACGAGGCTCGATAGTATATTTATTCACCATATTCACATTGTGTTATGGTATAATAGATGTAAACAATTTAATATTTTTCTTCTTCTCCATCACCAAATTTTAGGTTACTTCATCATTAAGAAACTAAATTAAAAGACTATTGATTTATGACACATATTTTGTATACATTGGTAATAATAAAAATTATATCACGACGCACGATAGTATATTAATTCACCATATTCACATTGTCTTATTGTATAATAGATGTAAACAATTTCCATATTTTTTCTTCTTCTCCATCACAGAATGTTAGGTTACTTAATCACTAAGAAACTAAGTTAAAATACTATTAATTGATGACACGTATTTTATATACATTGGAAACAATAAAAATATGTAAAGAATCTCGATAGTATATTTATTCACCATATTCACATTGTATTATGGTATAATAGATGTAAACAATTTCAATATTTTTCTTCTTCTCCATCACCAATTTTTAGGTTACTTCATCAATAAGAAACTAAATTAAAAGACTATTAATTAATGACACATATTTCATATACATTGGTAATAATTAAAATTATATAAGAGGCTCGATAGTATATTTATTCACCATATTCACTTTGTATTATGGTATAATAGATGTAAACAATTTCAATATTTTTCTTCATTTCCGTCACAGAATTTTAGGTTACTTCATCCCCAAGAAACTAAGTTAAAAGACTATTAATTATAGACACAAATTTCATATACATTGGTAACAATTAAAATTATATAACCACTCTCGATAGTATATTTATTCACCATATTCACATGGTATTATGGTATAATAGATGTAACAAATTTCAATTTTTTTATTCATCTCCATCACCAAATTTTAGGTAACTACATAACTAAGAAACTAAGTTAAATGACTATTAATTAACGACGCATATATCATATACATTGGTAATAATTAAAATTTTATAACGAGGCTCGATAGTATATTTATTCACCATATTCACATTGTATTATGGTATGATAGATGTAAACAATTTAATATTTTTCTTCTTCTCCATCACTAAATTTTAGGTTACTTCATCATTAAGAAACTAAATTAAAAGACTATTGATTTATGACACATATTTTGTATACATTGGTAATAATAAAAATTATATCACGACGCACGATAGTATATTGATTCACCATATTCACATTGTCTTATTGTATAATAGATGTAAACAATTTCAATATTTTTTCTTCTTCTCCATCACAGAATGTTAGGTTACTTAATCACTAAGAAACTAAGTTAAAATACTATTAATTGATGACACGTATTTATATATACATTGGAAACAATAAAATTATATAACGAATCTGGATAGTATATTTATTCACCATAATCATATTGTATTATTGTATAATAGATGTAAACAATTTCAATATTTTTATTCTTCTCAATCACGAAATTTTAAGTTACTTCATCATTAAGAAACTAAGTTAAATGACTATTAATTAATGATACATATTTCATATACACTGGTAACAATTAAAATTATTTTATGAGTCTCGATAGTATATTTATTCACCATATTCACATCATATTATGGTAGAATAGATGTAACAATTTTAATATTTTTCTTCTTCTCCATCACCAAATTTTAGGTTACTTCATCACTAGGAATCTAAGTTAAAAAACTGTTAATTAATGAAACATATTTTATATACATTGGTAATAATTAAAATTATATAACGATGCTTGATAGTATATTTATTCACCATATTCACATTGTATTATGGTATAATAGATGTAAACAATTTCAATATTTTTCTTCTTCTCCATCACCAAATTTTAGGTTACTTCATCATTAAGAAACTAAATTAAAAGACTATTAATTAATGACACATATTTCATATACATTGGTAATAATTAAAATTATATAAGAGGCTCGATAGTATATTTATTCACCATATTCACTCTGTATTATGGTATAATAGATGTAAACAATTTCAATATTTTTCTTCTTTTCCGTCATAGAATTTT
>CATIWC010000158.1:17500-20000 GCA_948472305.1 Vicia faba
TCCCGTCGGAAAAACCGCACGGGGGCCCGTTCGGGCCGGAAATTCAAAATTGTCGAAACGCTACGAAACTTTGCAGATCCCTTCTATGTGTTATTTGGGACTTCCATGCAAAAATTCATCGGGAGATTATTCCCCTAAGGCGCGTTTGCCTCCGCTTCCGCCCCTTGGAGAAACCGCACACGCACGCGTTCCGGTCGGAAATTGAAAGTAGACCGAGGGCTTGTCGAAACGCTACGAAACTCCTTGGACACTCTCAATGTGTTATTTGGGAAGTGCATGCAAAAATCCATCGGGAGATTATTCCCCTAAGGCGCGTTTGCCTCCGCTCCCGTCGGAAAAACCGCACGGGGGCCCGTTCGGGCCGGAAATTCAAAATTGTCGAAACGCTACGAAACTTTGCAGATCCCTTCTATGTGTTATTTGGGACTTCCATGCAAAAATTCATCGGGAGATTATTCCCCTAAGGCGCGTTTGCCTCCGCTCCCGTTCATGGAGAAACCGCACACGCACGCGTTCCGGTCGGAAATTGAAAGTAGACCGAGGGCTTGTCGAAACGCTACGAAACTCCTTGGACACTCTCAATGTGTTATTTGGGAAGTGCATGCAAAAATCCATCGGGAGATTATTCCCCTAAGGCGCGTTTGCCTCCGCTCCCGTCGGAAAAACCGCACGGGGGCCCGTTCGGGCCGGAAATTCAAAATTGTCGAAACGCTACGAAACTTTGCAGATCCCTTCTATGTGTTATTTGGGACTTCCATGCAAAAATTCATCGGGAGATTATTCCCCTAAGGCGCGTTTGCCTCCGCTCCCGTTCATGGAGAAACCGCACACGCACGCGTTCCGGTCGGAAATTGAAAGTAGACCGAGGGCTTGTCGAAACGCTACGAAACTCCTTGGACACTCTCAATGTGTTATTTGGGAAGTGCATGCAAAAATCCATCGGGAGATTATTCCCCTAAGGCGCGTTTGCCTCCGCTCCCGTCGGAAAAACCGCACGGGGGCCCGTTCGGGCCGGAAATTCAAAATTGTCGAAACGCTACGAAACTTTGCAGATCCCTTCTATGTGTTATTTGGGACTTCCATGCAAAAATTCATCGGGAGATTATTCCCCTAAGGCGCGTTTGCCTCCGCTCCCGTTCATGGAGAAACCGCACACGCACGCGTTCCGGTCGGAAATTGAAAGTAGACCGAGGGCTTGTCGAAACGCTACGAAACTCCTTGGACACTCTCAATGTGTTATTTGGGAAGTGCATGCAAAAATCCATCGGGAGATTATTCCCCTAAGGCGCGTTTGCCTCCGCTCCCGTCGGAAAAACCGCACGGGGGCCCGTTCGGGCCGGAAATTCAAAATTGTCGAAACGCTACGAAACTTTGCAGATCCCTTCTATGTGTTATTTGGGACTTCCATGCAAAAATTCATCGGGAGATTATTCCCCTAAGGCGCGTTTGCCTCCGCTCCCGTTCATGGAGAAACCGCACACGCACGCGTTCCGGTCGGAAATTGAAAGTAGACCGAGGGCTTGTCGAAACGCTACGAAACTCCTTGGACACTCTCAATGTGTTATTTGGGAAGTGCATGCAAAAATCCATCGGGAGATTATTCCCCTAAGGCGCGTTTGCCTCCGTTCCCGTCGGAAAAACCGCACGGGGGCCCGTTCGGGCCGGAAATTCAAAATTGTCGAAACGCTACGAAACTTTGCAGATCCCTTCTATGTGTTATTTGGGACTTCCATGCAAAAATTCATCGGGAGATTATTCCCCTAAGGCGCGTTTGCCTCCGCTCCCGTTCATGGAGAAACCGCACACGCACGCGTTCCGGTCGGAAATTGAAAGTAGACCGAGGGCTTGTCGAAACGCTACGAAACTCCTTGGACACTCTCAATGTGTTATTTGGGAAGTGCATGCAAAAATCCATCGGGAGATTATTCCCCTAAGGCGCGTTTGCCTCCGCTCCCGTCGGAAAAACCGCACGGGGGCCCGTTCGGGCCGGAAATTCAAAATTGTCGAAACGCTACGAAACTTTGCAGATCCCTTCTATGTGTTATTTGGGACTTCCATGCAAAAATTCATCGGGAGATTATTCCCCTAAGGCGCGTTTGCCTCCGCTCCCGTTCATGGAGAAACCGCACACGCACGCGTTCCGGTCGGAAATTGAAAGTAGACCGAGGGCTTGTCGAAACGCTACGAAACTCCTTGGACACTCTCAATGTGTTATTTGGGAAGTGCATGCAAAAATCCATCGGGAGATTATTCCCCTAAGGCGCGTTTGCCTCCGCTCCCGTCGGAAAAACCGCACGGGGGCCCGTTCGGGCCGGAAATTCAAAATTGTCGAAACGCTACGAAACTTTGCAGATCCCTTCTATGTGTTATTTGGGACTTCCATGCAAAAATTCATCGGGAGATTATTCCCCTAAGGCGCGTTTGCCTCCGCTCCCGTTCATGGAGAAACCGCACACGCACGCGTTCCGGTCGGAAATTGAAAGTAGACCGAGGGCTTGTC
>CATIWC010000158.1:30000-32500 GCA_948472305.1 Vicia faba
AATGTGTTATTTGGGAAGTGCATGCAAAAATCCATCGGGAGATTATTCCCCTAAGGCGCGTTTGCCTCCGCTCCCGTCGGAAAAACCGCACGGGGGCCCGTTCGGGCCGGAAATTCAAAATTGTCGAAACGCTACGAAACTTTGCAGATCCCTTCTATGTGTTATTTGGGACTTCCATGCAAAAATTCATCGGGAGATTATTCCCCTAAGGCGCGTTTGCCTCCGCTCCCGTTCATGGAGAAACCGCACACGCACGCGTTCCGGTCGGAAATTGAAAGTAGACCGAGGGCTTGTCGAAACGCTACGAAACTCCTTGGACACTCTCAATGTGTTATTTGGGAAGTGCATGCAAAAATCCATCGGGAGATTATTCCCCTAAGGCGCGTTTGCCTCCGCTCCCGTCGGAAAAACCGCACGGGGGCCCGTTCGGGCCGGAAATTCAAAATTGTCGAAACGCTACGAAACTTTGCAGATCCCTTCTATGTGTTATTTGGGACTTCCATGCAAAAATTCATCGGGAGATTATTCCCCTAAGGCGCGTTTGCCTCCGCTCCCGTTCATGGAGAAACCGCACACGCACGCGTTCCGGTCGGAAATTGAAAGTAGACCGAGGGCTTGTCGAAACGCTACGAAACTCCTTGGACACTCTCAATGTGTTATTTGGGAAGTGCATGCAAAAATCCATCGGGAGATTATTCCCCTAAGGCGCGTTTGCCTCCGCTCCCGTCGGAAAAACCGCACGGGGGCCCGTTCGGGCCGGAAATTCAAAATTGTCGAAACGCTACGAAACTTTGCAGATCCCTTCTATGTGTTATTTGGGACTTCCATGCAAAAATTCATCGGGAGATTATTCCCCTAAGGCGCGTTTGCCTCCGCTCCCGTTCATGGAGAAACCGCACACGCACGCGTTCCGGTCGGAAATTGAAAGTAGACCGAGGGCTTGTCGAAACGCTACGAAACTCCTTGGACACTCTCAATGTGTTATTTGGGAAGTGCATGCAAAAATCCATCGGGAGATTATTCCCCTAAGGCGCGTTTGCCTCCGCTCCCGTCGGAAAAACCGCACGGGGGCCCGTTCGGGCCGGAAATTCAAAATTGTCGAAACGCTACGAAACTTTGCAGATCCCTTCTATGTGTTATTTGGGACTTCCATGCAAAAATTCATCGGGAGATTATTCCCCTAAGGCGCGTTTGCCTCCGCTCCCGTTCATGGAGAAACCGCACACGCACGCGTTCCGGTCGGAAATTGAAAGTAGACCGAGGGCTTGTCGAAACGCTACGAAACTCCTTGGACACTCTCAATGTGTTATTTGGGAAGTGCATGCAAAAATCCATCGGGAGATTATTCCCCTAAGGCGCGTTTGCCTCCGCTCCCGTCGGAAAAACCGCACGGGGGCCCGTTCGGGCCGGAAATTCAAAATTGTCGAAACGCTACGAAACTTTGCAGATCCCTTCTATGTGTTATTTGGGACTTCCATGCAAAAATTCATCGGGAGATTATTCCCCTAAGGCGCGTTTGCCTCCGCTCCCGTTCATGGAGAAACCGCACACGCACGCGTTCCGGTCGGAAATTGAAAGTAGACCGAGGGCTTGTCGAAACGCTACGAAACTCCTTGGACACTCTCAATGTGTTATTTGGGAAGTGCATGCAAAAATCCATCGGGAGATTATTCCCCTAAGGCGCGTTTGCCTCCGCTCCCGTCGGAAAAACCGCACGGGGGCCCGACACGCGAAAAGCCGAAATATATCGAGGGATCGCCCGAATGGCATGAAACTTGGCATGCCATCTCAATTTGGTGGCAGATTAATGCATGAAAAATTCCAGACCGGAACTCATTCCGTAGCCCGACGTTTGTTTGCTTCCGCCCCTTGAAAAAAACTCAATTACACGCGTTTCGGACGAAAATTCAAAATAAATCGAGACGTTATCGAAACGCTACGAAACTTTGCAGATCCCTTCTATGTGTTATTTGAGATGTCCATGCAAAAAATCATCGGGAAATTCCATTCCTAAGGCGCGTTTGCCTCCGCTCCCGTTCTTGAAAATCCGGCGCTTAGAAAATTCATAATTAATTCATCCGAAGTCGAAAAATTCTAATTTTTGGTGGGAGGGGTTCTTATATTGTGTTTAAAGAGCATGCAAAAAATCAAGAAAAAATTCGAAGTCTAAGTCATCAAACTAGAAATTTATGTCTACAGGGAAAAAGGGACCAATTTGGTGGCAAAGTGAGGATTTCAGTTCAAACATATATAGGGGGAGGCCCTTGCCTGGTCCGCCTGGGGCCTTGCCACGCCCAGGCCAGGCCACGCCCAGGCCAGGCCACATGCTGCCTAGACGGAACATGCCCATGGGTGTTCCAAACGATTCCAATGGCAAATCCATCAACCCCCCGCACAAAATCCAATCCAAATATCGAATTTTCATCATCGAATCGAGCGTTCTTGATAAAAAAAATTCAAAATTTGGCTGGATTTTGCGTGCCCGTGCCGGCCACACGGA
>CATIWC010000159.1:17500-20000 GCA_948472305.1 Vicia faba
GAAACTTTGCAGATCCCTTCTATGTGTTATTTGGGACTTCCATGCAAAAATTCATCGGGAGATTATTCCCCTAAGGCGCGTTTGCCTCCGCTCCCGTTCATGGAGAAACCGCACACGCACGCGTTCCGGTCGGAAATTGAAAGTAGACCGAGGGCTTGTCGAAACGCTACGAAACTCCTTGGACACTCTCAATGTGTTATTTGGGAAGTGCATGCAAAAATCCATCGGGAGATTATTCCCCTAAGGCGCGTTTGCCTCCGCTCCCGTCGGAAAAACCGCACGGGGGCCCGTTCGGGCCGGAAATTCAAAATTGTCGAAACGCTACGAAACTTTGCAGATCCCTTCTATGTGTTATTTGGGACTTCCATGCAAAAATTCATCGGGAGATTATTCCCCTAAGGCGCGTTTGCCTCCGCTCCCGTTCATGGAGAAACCGCACACGCACGCGTTCCGGTCGGAAATTGAAAGTAGACCGAGGGCTTGTCGAAACGCTACGAAACTCCTTGGACACTCTCAATGTGTTATTTGGGAAGTGCATGCAAAAATCCATCGGGAGATTATTCCCCTAAGGCGCGTTTGCCTCCGCTCCCGTCGGAAAAACCGCACGGGGGCCCGTTCGGGCCGGAAATTCAAAATTGTCGAAACGCTACGAAACTTTGCAGATCCCTTCTATGTGTTATTTGGGACTTCCATGCAAAAATTCATCGGGAGATTATTCCCCTAAGGCGCGTTTGCCTCCGCTCCCGTTCATGGAGAAACCGCACACGCACGCGTTCCGGTCGGAAATTGAAAGTAGACCGAGGGCTTGTCGAAACGCTACGAAACTCCTTGGACACTCTCAATGTGTTATTTGGGAAGTGCATGCAAAAATCCATCGGGAGATTATTCCCCTAAGGCGCGTTTGCCTCCGCTCCCGTCGGAAAAACCGCACGGGGGCCCGTTCGGGCCGGAAATTCAAAATTGTCGAAACGCTACGAAACTTTGCAGATCCCTTCTATGTGTTATTTGGGACTTCCATGCAAAAATTCATCGGGAGATTATTCCCCTAAGGCGCGTTTGCCTCCGCTCCCGTTCATGGAGAAACCGCACACGCACGCGTTCCGGTCGGAAATTGAAAGTAGACCGAGGGCTTGTCGAAACGCTACGAAACTCCTTGGACACTCTCAATGTGTTATTTGGGAAGTGCATGCAAAAATCCATCGGGAGATTATTCCCCTAAGGCGCGTTTGCCTCCGCTCCCGTCGGAAAAACCGCACGGGGGCCCGTTCGGGCCGGAAATTCAAAATTGTCGAAACGCTACGAAACTTTGCAGATCCCTTCTATGTGTTATTTGGGACTTCCATGCAAAAATTCATCGGGAGATTATTCCCCTAAGGCGCGTTTGCCTCCGCTCCCGTTCATGGAGAAACCGCACACGCACGCGTTCCGGTCGGAAATTGAAAGTAGACCGAGGGCTTGTCGAAACGCTACGAAACTCCTTGGACACTCTCAATGTGTTATTTGGGAAGTGCATGCAAAAATCCATCGGGAGATTATTCCCCTAAGGCGCGTTTGCCTCCGCTCCCGTCGGAAAAACCGCACGGGGGCCCGTTCGGGCCGGAAATTCAAAATTGTCGAAACGCTACGAAACTTTGCAGATCCCTTCTATGTGTTATTTGGGACTTCCATGCAAAAATTCATCGGGAGATTATTCCCCTAAGGCGCGTTTGCCTCCGCTCCCGTTCATGGAGAAACCGCACACGCACGCGTTCCGGTCGGAAATTGAAAGTAGACCGAGGGCTTGTCGAAACGCTACGAAACTCCTTGGACACTCTCAATGTGTTATTTGGGAAGTGCATGCAAAAATCCATCGGGAGATTATTCCCCTAAGGCGCGTTTGCCTCCGCTCCCGTCGGAAAAACCGCACGGGGGCCCGTTCGGGCCGGAAATTCAAAATTGTCGAAACGCTACGAAACTTTGCAGATCCCTTCTATGTGTTATTTGGGACTTCCATGCAAAAATTCATCGGGAGATTATTCCCCTAAGGCGCGTTTGCCTCCGCTCCCGTTCATGGAGAAACCGCACACGCACGCGTTCCGGTCGGAAATTGAAAGTAGACCGAGGGCTTGTCGAAACGCTACGAAACTCCTTGGACACTCTCAATGTGTTATTTGGGAAGTGCATGCAAAAATCCATCGGGAGATTATTCCCCTAAGGCGCGTTTGCCTCCGCTCCCGTCGGAAAAACCGCACGGGGGCCCGTTCGGGCCGGAAATTCAAAATTGTCAAAACGCTACGAAACTTTGCAGATCCCTTCTATGTGTTATTTGGGACTTCCATGCAAAAATTCATCGGGAGATTATTCCCCTAAGGCGCGTTTGCCTCCGCTCCCGTTCATGGAGAAACCGCACACGCACGCGTTCCGGTCGGAAATTGAAAGTAGACCGAGGGCTTGTCGAAACGCTACGAAACTCCTTGGACACTCTCAATGTGTTATTTGGGAAGTGCATGCAAAAATCCAT
>CATIWC010000160.1:25000-27500 GCA_948472305.1 Vicia faba
TCCCAAGTCCCAATCGCGACATTTCGCGTCATTTCGCGCCGCGTTGCTTTTGCCCAAGGCAAAAATCACGTCGGATTGCGCCGTCCGTGACCACGACCGTCGCACCGCGCACCCCGATAAAATTTTGATCTTCGACCAACGGACGATTCGATGACGGGAACGCCAAAATTTGACATGATTTTGCGGCAAAACTTCGATCGCAACTCCCATGCCCCGCCGCCCGAACGTCCGTGACCAGGTCCGGACGAGCCACTCGGCCGGGCACGGGCACCGCAAAATTTTAGCAAATTTTTTTCTTCGCCCAAAGAACGATTCGATGGTTGGAATGCCAATATTTTATTGGGTTGTGCGGCAAAACTTCGATCGCAACTTCGATTCCGTCGACGGGACCATCCGTGGCATGCCACGGACCTTCCGTGTGGCCGGCACGGGCACGCAAAATCCAGCCAAATTTTGAATTTTTTTTATCAAGAACGCTCGATTCGATGATGAAAATTCGATATTTGGATTGGATTTTGTGCGGGGGGTTGATGGATTTGCCATTGGAATCGTTTGGAACACCCATGGGCATGTTCCGTCTAGGCAGCATGTGGCCTGGCCTGGGCGTGGCCTGGCCTGGGCGTGGCAAGGCCCCAGGCGGACCAGGCAAGGGCCTCCCCCTATATATGTTTGAACTGAAATCCTCACTTTGCCACCAAATTGGTCCCTTTTTCCCTGTAGACATAAATTTCTAGTTTGATGACTTAGACTTCGAATTTTTTCTTGATTTTTTGCATGCTCTTTAAACACAATATAAGAACCCCTCCCACCAAAAATTAGAATTTTTCGACTTCGGATGAATTAATTATGAATTTTCTAAGCGCCGGATTTTCAAGAACGGGAGCGGAGGCAAACGCGCCTTAGGAATGGAATTTCCCGATGATTTTTTGCATGGACATCTCAAATAACACATAGAAGGGATCTGCAAAGTTTCGTAGCGTTTCGATAACGTCTCGATTTATTTTGAATTTTCGTCCGAAACGCGTGTAATTGAGTTTTTTTCAAGGGGCGGAAGCAAACAAACGTCGGGCTACGGAATGAGTTCCGGTCTGGAATTTTTCATGCATTAATCTGCCACCAAATTGAGATGGCATGCCAAGTTTCATGCCATTCGGGCGATCCCTCGATATATTTCGGCTTTTCGCGTGTCGGGCCCCCGTGCGGTTTTTCCGACGGGAGCGGAGGCAAACGCGCCTTAGGGGAATAATCTCCCGATGGATTTTTGCATGCACTTCCCAAATAACACATTGAGAGTGTCCAAGGAGTTTCGTAGCGTTTCGACAAGCCCTCGGTCTACTTTCAATTTCCGACCGGAACGCGTGCGTGTGCGGTTTCTCCATGAACGGGAGCGGAGGCAAACGCGCCTTAGGGGAATAATCTCCCGATGAATTTTTGCATGGAAGTCCCAAATAACACATAGAAGGGATCTGCAAAGTTTCGTAGCGTTTCGACAATTTTGAATTTCCGGCCCGAACGGGCCCCCGTGCGGTTTTTCCGACGGGAGCGGAGGCAAACGCGCCTTAGGGGAATAATCTCCCGATGGATTTTTGCATGCACTTCCCAAATAACACATTGAGAGTGTCCAAGGAGTTTCGTAGCGTTTCGACAAGCCCTCGGTCTACTTTCAATTTCCGACCGGAACGCGTGCGTGTGCGGTTTCTCCATGAACGGGAGCGGAGGCAAACGCGCCTTAGGGGAATAATCTCCCGATGAATTTTTGCATGGAAGTCCCAAATAACACATAGAAGGGATCTGCAAAGTTTCGTAGCGTTTCGACAATTTTGAATTTCCGGCCCGAACGGGCCCCCGTGCGGTTTTTCCGACGGGAGCGGAGGCAAACGCGCCTTAGGGGAATAATCTCCCGATGGATTTTTGCATGCACTTCCCAAATAACACATTGAGAGTGTCCAAGGAGTTTCGTAGCGTTTCGACAAGCCCTCGGTCTACTTTCAATTTCCGACCGGAACGCGTGCGTGTGCGGTTTCTCCATGAACGGGAGCGGAGGCAAACGCGCCTTAGGGGAATAATCTCCCGATGAATTTTTGCATGGAAGTCCCAAATAACACATAGAAGGGATCTGCAAAGTTTCGTAGCGTTTCGACAATTTTGAATTTCCGGCCCGAACGGGCCCCCGTGCGGTTTTTCCGACGGGAGCGGAGGCAAACGCGCCTTAGGGGAATAATCTCCCGATGGATTTTTGCATGCACTTCCCAAATAACACATTGAGAGTGTCCAAGGAGTTTCGTAGCGTTTCGACAAGCCCTCGGTCTACTTTCAATTTCCGACCGGAACGCGTGCGTGTGCGGTTTCTCCATGAACGGGAGCGGAGGCAAACGCGCCTTAGGGGAATAATCTCCCGATGAATTTTTGCATGGAAGTCCCAAATAACACATAGAAGGGATCTGCAAAGTTTCGTAGCGTTTCGACAATTTTGAATTTCCGGCCCGAACGGGCCCCCGTG
>CATIWC010000161.1:0-43396 GCA_948472305.1 Vicia faba
TCCTCGAAGAATATCAGGCCTTTTAGTCTTATTTGCCGCCAAAATAAGAGTATTATCACCTCGAGACCGGTGCTAGAGTAATTTTTGTAGCTTTATTTTGCCATGAACCGAAATTCACTAACAATATCAGAATAAAAAAGTAGAATCCAAAGTAATCAAACAACAAAATCAGAATAAACTAACAATATCATAGAAATGAAAGCCATAAAAAATTTCATCACTTGCACCGGAAACCTGTGAATCCTGACTACCACACGTTCCTCATGAATTCGTCACCAACATCGGAGTAACCTATCGTCCTCCGCTCCCTTGTTCGCACCACCATTGCTGCTATTTTTTTCCCAATACTGATGAGTATCCTTTCTTTTTTCCTGTTTTCCTTTTGATTTATGTTTGGATTATGAAATAGAGAAAAGAAAGAAGAAAGAAGAAGTTGAAGAGAAATATTATTCTGGTAGTGTGAGAAGAGAGAACATGGAAGATCAGTGAGATGTAAAGAGTGAGAGAAAAGATAAAAGATGAAAGAAATTTGAATTATGGATTTGACATTGAGAAAAGAGAAAAAAAGAAATTTAATTTTGACAGGTTGATTTGAAACCAAAAGAAACATGTAACATTATCAATTGATTTAAACCTAGTCAACAAAGGCATAATATAATAACTTTTTAATTGGAATTTAGATATGTGACATCAATATTTGCAAAAAGAATATTTTAAAAATTAAATGCCCTCATTTTAGATACATGAAAGACACAAAGATAGAGACAAAAATGTGTTTCCAATAACATATTTTCTTATATTGTAAATATGTCTATTATGTATATGGGGTTGCCGTCATAACTTTTGACCTAGCTCCTGTCGATGCATATAAGTTATGAGAAATGATAATATGACATTAAATCATACACTTTACATCGTATTTTCTATCATAAATATATACGCATAATTATTTTTAATAAATTTTGATTTCATTTTGGTATTTGTGCAATACTAAAACCATTGTATACATATGGTGCAGCAGAAGAGTGTCATCATAGCATATCTCATAAGTTATAGTTGCATTCATTTTCTCATAATTTGAATAGATTAATTAAACTCTTAAGACAACCATATAAATCACTAATTGACTTACATTTTCGTATTTGAACACAACAGTTTGCACTTGTTGCTATATGATTTTGCATTTGTATAAGAGTGTTTGGTTGAACCTAAGAGTTCCCCCAAACACTTCATTATAAAACGACCGTCTTTTCTAATGGAATTTAAACCAAATAGATAGTCTTATGTATGAAGCGTTCAAAGGAACTCTAAGACACAATCAACAAAAAGCTAATTAATCACCTAGATCTACTTCACTTGCTTGCTTCCTTGGCTAAATAATGCATAGCTATAATGTTCTATATATAGTACAGTTATTGTGTTCAAAGTACAAATTAGATACGTGAGAATTTATGTGGTCATGCATAAAGCTAGTTTTCTATCATATAGAAATGAATATAGTCAGGATGTTTGGCAATAGAAGTTGGGGATATATGGTTATGATAAGAAAAATATTCTTCTGGTCATGCCCCATAGCGATAAAGTGAATACTACTAAAAATAGTAAAAAGGAAGAAGAATAAAATTTTGAAGTATAAAGAGAAATTGGAAAAAGTTGAGAGTGGGAATTTATCTACATGGCATTGACTCTGGCTGCATTTCAATCACATATATTTTCAAAACCCATGTTAGTGTAATGTCATGAGGTCACACACAAGTACTTATTCCAGTCAACACTTGTATATATCTTTGAAGTATAAAATCATTGAAGAATGGAATGTGGCTACTCGATATCAAATGTATCATTCCCTTCTGTTCAATATTTCGTCTAGGTTCACTTGTTTGTAGAAACTGTTAATATGCTGGAGATTTCTTATTAAGTGGAGGTAATTGCAAACAATCTTAATTCTTATGAGGTGAAGGTAATTGCAAACACTCTTGATTCTTATGAAGTGAAAAGGAGTTCAAAATTTGAAAATAATTAAAAAAGCAAATCTTTTAGGTAAACATGGTCCGTTTATTTTATCTTTAAATAAAATAATTATTTTTTAAATAATTTTATAAAATAATTTTTAAAATACTCAAATTATATGAAATACTAATTTTGAAATATACTAATGTTAAATACACTTTACCCCTATAATAGTAACGAGTTTTGATTTACCCCATTTAAAAAAAATAATAATTTTAACCCTTAACAAAAGTGGATTCTATTATAAAAAAAAACCTTTTAGCTAAAAATTCCATTTGAGATGCAGACGTGGCTTGTGACTGTTTGGTGATTGGGTAATTGTATGTCACCTTGATTTTTTTTAATATTCACAACTAAAAATATGACATTTGAGAAAATGTCTTTACATCAGATATAAAAATATATGATGTTAAAAATATTTGTCAAAAGATTTTACATCAGACCTTTATTTCCAATGATATGAAAAATATTTGATTTAGGAGAAAATATAACACAGCGGCAGTTTGGTAAATAAAAAGAAATTTTATTTTAAAGGATTTCATATCGAGCCTAGATTTCCCCCAATGTAAAAAGTCCAATGATAAAAAAAATAAAAACACGATGGCAGTTTTGTAAATAAAAAGATTTATTATAAAAGGCTGTAACATCGGGAAAATTACCCAACCGATGTAAAAAACAAATTAAAAAATGGTCGTTACATCGGGCCATAGGCTCAACCGATGTAAAAAACGTGGCCGCAGAAAATCAATAAATAAAATCAGAAAATTAGAAAGGGATTAGGGTTGTGATGGTCCAAAACGATTCTTCTTCTTCTTCTTTCTCAAAAGGTCGTAGATCCATGCTTCTACCTTCTTCTTCGATTCTCCACTGAATCAGACCCTCTCCTTGCCGCCGTGACTTTGATTCAGCAACTTCCGCCGTAGACTCGAAGCGCTGTCTTTGTTCGCTCTTCAGCCGCAGATTCCGCCTCTGTCACGATCTCGTGATACGATCTCTGCTCCTCTCGCAGTTTGCTGATTCAAAGTTCTTCGGTTCTGTTATGCTGTTGTGCTCAAAGCTGAATAGGTAACGATGATGTTTATTAATTGTGATGGTGATGACGAAGCTGTAATAGAATCAAGGATTCTAGAGAAAGAGAGTAATATTTTCTTGGTGAGTTCTTTCCAACTTTCCGGGTTTTACGTTGCTCTGAACACTGTGATACAAAACCTTTGTCTTTCTTCTTCTACATTTCTGCCATTTCTTAAGGATTAGTGTATTAGGAAGATGATGATGTAGTTTAGGGTTTTTTTGTTCTTTGTCTGCGGCTGTGGCTTTGGGTGAACAATAGTCTCTGATTTTGCACAATCCCCAATGAATGCTTATATACTGATATTTAGGGTTTTATGTGTTGATGGACAGTGTGATTTTTTGTAACAGGCCTTTGATTCTTGTATTGGGCTTTTGCAATTTTTCTGATATGTTATTGTTTGTGATCTTTGTGAATTGAATATTTTATAGCAGTAATTGTCAGTGGGATGAACTTGTGTAATTGTGATATTCTGTACTTTTCTTTTGTTGGGCTGAAATCAAATTTATGTACTTGTGCTTTACTGTAGTAATTCTTGATTACCTTGGTTGTGAAACTATGTTATTCTGCTGCAAGTTGTGACTGTGATGCTTCTTTTCTTTTACTGAGTTGACTTGTGCAGTAAATTTACTTTGTGAACCTCTATTGTGAACCAAAAGTTTATCTTTTGTTGTGATTTGTAGTAGAGGGTTTTTTTGGTTGTTGCTTGCAAACATGATATGAAATAATTCCCTAACATCTGATTCCTTTCCCAAGACTCTAATGATGAATTGTGGAAAAATGTTGTTGTTCTCTACATTTTCACAAAAAAAAAAATGATGTGTAATTTCCTTCATGGTATTTTACCAAACATATATTTGTACTCTTCAGGAGCTTGCAAATCTGGTGGATAATTCTAAGGATGCTAATAATAATGTTGCTATAAATTCACTCCATGTTAATAATAATAATGTATAATAAGGATGCTAGTAGCAAATGTGATTTATTAAGCGTTATTATGTCATAGTCCTTCTTGTGATCTGTCTTGCTATAAATTCACTTCATGTTGATATACATTCTCTTTAGTGTTTGGATTTCATCGTCCAAGGGGTATTTTGTAGCCTTATTATACTGAGATAGAGTGCATGTGTTTATATTGATTCATAGGGTTTCGAGAATAATTCCAAGGCTAATTTCAACAACCAGAATTGTTTCTTATGTTTCTGCTTTGATTCAACCATTTCCTTCTACTTCTAAAACACTTACCTCCAATACGAAACTGTCACCGTCGCCTTAACCCTTCAGTGATTCCTTTCAATGGGTTAAAAGGACAAAATTTTGTGGTGAATTTGCACTAAGTGATGTTGGTAAAACAACTCGAATTTGTGCTTTGGTTGCACTTCATAGAGTCCATGGTGGACTCACTTTTGTTAATCTTAGAGACCATAGAGGAATTGTTCAGATACACACTTTGCTAATACTATTTTATTTTATTTTTTACTTTGTTGAAATGCTAAGACAAAATTATAAAATTTTATTGAAAATCTATCGTTTACTAAGCGAGAATTGAGTTGGTTATAGGAGTAAGGATGTTGAAATATAATGCTATCACTATGTAAAGGTTATTATGATTCATCTAAGAATGAAACTAATGTCGTTTGTAAGCTTACATACATGCTACAATCACTTATATATTAAGTATACAATATATTTGCGAATGTGGCTAGCACAATATATTGAACATCAGTGAACATAAATAGATTGGCGTTGCATACACCACACCCCTATATGAAGTACCCATAAGCTAAACTATGAGCTTGTATATTGCTTCTGCATTGCTTTTATGTTTTATGCTATGCATTTGTAGACAAGTCTAATGATTGTGTATATATAGAACTATTTTTAAAAAGCTGATACATGTCCTTTGCATGCAGTTTGACTTGATCTCAAGGACTGTATGTCACTAGATGCAAGACCAATCAATGCTGCTGATGATTGTAGTAGATCTAGAGTCTTCGTCTGGTTTCAAGTTTAAGATGTTTTGTCTCATTCATAAGTATCAAAGGATACAATGTAAGACTGTAATCTACTATCTGTTATTATTAGTAAAAAATATTTAACTTAAGGTGTTTGAAGCTATAACCACCTTTGTTCCATTGTTAGATTTAATTGTGTTATAACTATATGGTCTTGAATTGGGCTAATTGTTGATATTAATATATCATTGTTATATTATAATCTTTTCTGAACCTAACTCCTGAATGCCCTAATCCTCTACTAATCTGTAATATTTTTTAATTTTTGGTGTGGGAAAAGACTTATAAATGGTTGAATATTTTTTATATATTTTATTGGTTAGAAAAATATTAAAATAGCAACCTAAATGGTCTATGTGTGATGTTGGAAAAATATGAAAAATTAGGTATGAAAAAAAATTACACAGAATTCGCTAAAAAATAGTAAAATGTTTTACAAAAAAACACACATTTTACATCGGGCCATTACAGCACCGATGTGAAAACACATATTTTACATTGGGCCATTAAAGCCACCGATGTTATAAATTGCATTTATTTAAAAATAAATAAAATTGTATTGTTTTTCACATTAGACTTAACAAGCAATCGATGTGGTAGGATAGTTTTTCACGTCGTACTATCACTCGATGCAAAATGCACTACTAAAAAAAAGACATTTGGGAAAAGGTTTTTACATCGAGTATCAAAATATATAATGTAAAAAATACAATTAACAAACTTTTTACATCAGGTATTTATTTGCAATGATATAAAAAATATGAAAAAAAAATATATTTCGCTACCTATTACATCGGGCAAACGCATCCACCGATGTAAAAAGTTTTCAGAAAAAAATACGGTGGCATTTTTGTAAATAAGAAACAAGGTAGTAGAAATATTAATAAAAAACATGCAACATATTACATCGGTTGACTAAAAACCGATGTAATATCTTCACAACAGATATTAATATAAAAAATAAATTAAAGAATAAATTAATTTTTTTGCAACTTATTACATCGGGTATTACAATGCACCGATGTAATAGGTGCATTGTAAAAAAAAAGTCAGAAAAAAAGCTTGCCAACCCTTACATCGGGTATTACAATGCACCGATGTAATAGGTGCATTGTAAAAAAAAACTTGCCAACCCTTACATCGGGTATTACAATGCACCGATGTAATAGCCATCCAACCCTAACAGGGAAAATAAACTTTCAGGAACCGGTTCCTACCTAACAGGGAACCGGGTTCCAAACTTGTTCAAAAATCACTTCCCTGGAATTTGTACCAGGAACCGGGTTGTACCTATAGGGGAACCGGTTCCTGCGTGTTATTTTTGAATTCTGGGTTGTAAAAAAAAGAAAACTTGCCAACCCTTACATCGGGTATTACAATGCACCGATGTAATAGCCATCCAACCCTTACATCGGGTATTACAATGCACCGATGTAATAGGTGCCAAACCCTTATTTCCCAAACATTTCCCAAACAATAGAAAAATTACAACTCCATTTTCCCCTGTTCGTGTTTCCGATTCTGGTCGCTTTCGATTCCAATTCCGTCTTCCTCAACCCCGCCCGATTCCGATTGCCACCGCGACTGCCTTATGCCCGCCCGATTCCGATTCGGTAATATTCTTTGACCGCCGTTTCCGGTCTTCCTCTTCGACCGCCGTTTCCGGTCGTCCTCTTCGACCGCGGTGGTTTCCGTTCGTGTTTCCGCCGTTTCTGGTCGTCGTCTTCGACCGTGGTGGTTCTGTTTGTTCATGTTTCATCGTTCTCAACCGCCATTGATGATGATTTTTATTGTGAATTTGCAGATTTGTTTGATGAACATAGATTTGTTTGCAGATTTTTGCGGTGGTTCTATTTAGTTAGTTATAACCAACAATATTTTTCACTTTGGACTTGGTATTGTTTTTGTGATAGAATTATTCTATTTCAATATAGATACAAGTCTTTGGATCTATCTGATGATATCGTAGAAGATGATGAAGAGGAGTTCATTAAAGGCTTCTCTCAAAGTCTCACACTTAGTATACAGGTTTGGTCTGCTATTTTTCTTGGTCTCATTAGTTGTAGGTATTGCACTATTCTCTATCTGGCCAGCCTTCTTTAGTGTTTTTCAAACATGTATTCAAACATGTATGTTCAAATCTAAAACTCTTAAAATATAGCATTTTGTTACAATACAGACTTAGAAGTGACTGGGTTAAAGCATAAGAAAGTGACTGGGCTAAAGCATAAAGAATATAGGAAATTTAAAAGTGACTGGACTTAGTATTGAAGGTTGGCTTACATATGATGTGTTAGTAATGCATTACGTTTGGCCTTTATTACATGAAATAATATTTGACATTTGCTTGCAGATTGAGTTGGAAAAATATAGAGATAATGATTCGGCTGTCTTTGAAGCAATGAGTTAAGAAATACTTCTCTTTTGCAATGTAATTGGTGTTGAATAAGTTTTATAGATTCAGGATGTAGGTTGCTGATATGTTCCATCTTTTGTTCAGATATAGGATTGAACAAGAACCTGGCATTGAAATAAATCAAATTCCGCCACACATGATTAATTATGGTGAGAGATACAGGAGATGAGAACTGTTATATACAAAGGGTTAACTTATGAACTTTTGTACTTTTTGTGCCTTATATGAGTAAGTGCATGATTTTCATTTCAACTCTCATGATTCAAATAATTATTATGTAATTTAATTTTCATTTTTTACTTGGTCTTATTTATTTCGGGTTTATGCAATTGGGATGGCAGGTCACAGAAGTGAGCCCAAAGGTGAGACTGGTGGTTAGAATGAAGGAAGTAATTGCGATACGGAAATTTGATTAATGATAAAGTCTCAAATGAAAGCCAAGATGCTGCAGAAGGTGAACATACTACTCTTATTGTGTATCCTTTTTGTTAAGTTTTTTCATTTTCATTAGTAGCAATTCTAATATAATATTAATTTCAACTTGAGTCACATTGTGAAATCAATTACATGTTTTTAGAAACAATAATATGGAGGACATAGTGTGATGGACCTAGTAGTGAGTTGTGATAAAGGTGATGGATTTATATCTGGAAAATCTGTACTGGTTCGCTGGGAACCGGTTCCGACCCAGGCAGAACCCGATTCCTAGTGAAAGTTATAACCCATAATTCAAAAATAACACGCAGGAACCGGTTCCCCTATAGGTACAACCCGGTTCCTGGTACAAATTCCAGGGAAGTGATTTTTGAACAAGTTTGGAACCCGGTTCCCTGTTAGGTAGGAACCGGTTCCTGAAAGTTTATTTTCAAAAATGTGCATAATAACTGTTTCTTACATCGGTTCATATATTATAACCGATGTAAAAAAGGGACTTTTTACATCGGGTATTACTTCCAACCGATGTAAAAAACTGGATCAATTTTTTAAAAAATATGCATAATAACAGGTTATTACATCGGTTCTGATATTATAACCGATGTAAAAAAGAGACTTTTTACATCGGTCCCAGAACCGATGTAAAAAGTCCCTGATTTACTATATCGCCTGACTTTACATCGGACCCAGAACCGATGTAAAAAGTCAATTTCACCCGATGTAAAAAGTCATTTCTGCACTAGTGATGTCTTCGATTTACTACATCACCTGACTTTACATCGGACCCAGACGCGATGTAACCTGTATTTTTCGCCCAATTTAAAATGTCTTTCCTGCACTAATGACTTTTTAATATTTTATTTAATTGTATAAAATCTTTGCATTGTTAAAAAATATGAATCAGGCGAGTTTCAAATCCAGCACCCTCTACTTGTAAGTCATGCACTTAACCACTACACTATATGTTTTATTTTGTATATTTATTTTGTATATTACATTATTACATTATTATATTCAATTTGTTTGCATGTCTGCACTTCGTTTGCCATTGAAAGTTCTTCAAATTCATTGTTGTAAGTATTTTTACAAACACGTTGCATTATACAAATTTGAATATTTTCATCTGTATTTTTAATACCTTACATTCTATCATTCCCCAACTAATATCAAGAGATTATGATATTCGTTTGACATTATGTATATTACTTGCGTATGAAATTCAACAATTTACCGACAACGAACAACCTTATATCTTTGAAAATTTTAAAGAAATTGAACCAATATAGCCTTTGTTAAAAATTACATTAAGCATCTGGAATTTCTAATGGAGTTTGGAATTTTTTATACTCTAATGTAGCATTAAATCTATCAGTTAAATATTATGTTTAGATCTTTATAATTACATACAACATACTAAAATTCATACATAGATTGTTGACAATTCTAATCGAGCATAATTTTATAGGCCTGTGAATATTGCACAATATGCTGCCCATTCAGCACAACTTAGCCAGTCCAAAATCGGTTTGACGAATAAAATGTTAGTTCTATTTGCCAAGTCTCTAATTATGATAATTATCGTAAATGTAGCTTAATAATAATATTTAGATATTTGTTGTTATCACAGGTGTGCAACAACTGTTAAAAAGCCTCGGGGAAGGCCTCAGAAAAACTTTAAACAAGCAGAACCACGAATGAATGAAATGGTCATTGACCCACCACATACACTGCAACAAGCGATTTAACTAATTTCACGGCAGCTAATTCGTCAAACAAACCGATGTATTCTCTAATCAATTTAACTTTATACATTAGAATTTTCCAGCATCTTTCATAGGTAATGGTTTTTTGTTCCTAATATAGGAATCCAACGATTGTAAGACCAGTTTGTGACAAGCCTGAAAACTCTATGTGAATTCCAAATCTAGCCAAAAATCTTACTCAAACAGTGCCACAACAGCACAAACAAACATGCAGACAAATTGAATATAATAATGTAATAATGTAATATATCATTAATTACTGTTAATAAATTTGCAAATTGAAATACATAGTGTAATGGTTGAGTGCATGACTTGCAAGTAGAGGAGGGTGTTGGGTTCAAAACTCACCTAATGCATATTTTTTAATAATGCAAAGATTTTATATAGTTAAATAAAATATTAAAAAAAATCAAGGTGGCATACATTTACCCAGTCAGCAAATAGTCAAAAGCCACGTCTCCATCTCAAATGGAATCTTGGGCTAAAATGTTTTTTTTTGGAATCTATATTTGTTAAGGGGCAAAAAGAATTTTATTTTAAAAGGGGGATACATCAAAATTCGCTACTATTTTTTTTGTTTGAAAAGAAGAATATCTTATTAACCAAAAATAGGTAAGTACAAGTCGATCGTTGGATCCAGGCAAACAACAACAACTAAGCTATACTGCGCATACTCATATTAATATGAGTATTTAACACACTGTTCGAATTACATCTCCGTAAGATATTATCAATAATTTTATCAACTAAATTCGGCTCTATATTCTTTTGGGCAAAAATAAGTTCATTTCTTCCTTTCCAAATCTCATAGATGGTTTCAGCACAACCAATTTTTAGAATTTGCCTCCGCCAAACTTTTTTCTTTGACTCCTTGATCATCCAATCTCTTCCTTTATTCCATTCCAACAGACTCCTACTATAACCCATCCAATGAAGTACTTCTTTCCAAATCTCATTGGAAATGAGGCATTCAAAGAAGATATAGTCCAAGGTTTCAACATGGTCACACATACTACATTTAGGATCAAGCTGCATACTAAATCGAATTAACCTATCTTTAGTAGGGAGTTTACCGTTCAAAAGCATCCAAAGAGTGAAGATCGATCTCGGTCTTGCAAAGTTACGAGTCAACATTTTATGCCAATTCACCTTGTCAAAGTTACCTCGTATAGCTTTGTACATACTTCCCGTATCATACCTTTTCCCAAGTTTAACCTCTTTCCAATAATGGATATTTTTTAAGATATCCCTGCATTTGATGATTCTCTTCATTATCCAAGAACAGTTTTTATTCAACGTCCAATTCATAATGTCCTTCTTTTTAAGATAATATGTACTTATCCATCTCACCCACAATTTATCCGCTTTCGCCTGGAGATTCCACAACAACTTCCCTATGGTGACCCGATTCTAGTCTTTAAGGTCCGTGATTTTGAGGTCCCCAGCACTTTTCGGATGGAAAATAGTATCCCATGAGATAGGCGCCTTCCTCTTAGCTTCATCTGTATTAATCTTGAGATATCTTCTGCACAAAGCTTCTATATGATTAACAATCTTTTGAGGCATGGGGAAAATATGCATCCAGTATGATGTTACCACGAATAAGATGCTTTTAATCAGTTGATATTGTCCTGCATAACTCAGAATATGGGCATTCCAGTGCTTAATTCTAGCCGTAATCTTCTTTATCAACGGCTGACATTGTTCAATTATAAGTTTACGACACGACAATGACATCCCCAAGTACTTAAAAGGAAGTTTTCCAATAGAGAACCCAGTCCTAGCCACAATTAACTTCTGGGTTGTCTCTTTTACTCCCCCCAAAACAGCTTGCATTTGGTTGGGTGAGCACAGAGACCCGTGGCTTTAGAAAAGTTATTGAATTTATGCATTAACAGTTACACTGAAGTATCATCACCCCTCGAAAACAAAATCAAATCATCAACAAAGGATATATTCACAATCTGCAGCCTTTCACATCTTGGATGAAAATTGAAGCCACCGCATCAACTCCCGCTTCAGACGCTCCATGGAGTGAATGTGCCAGAATTTCATTTTCATCGCAGGTTTCATGGCGGAGAATATAACGTAACCATCTCTGCTAAAAATCATAGGCGACGTCATTACGCAAATAACGGAGTACAAAATAAAAATACAGTGCGAGAAAGTGTGAGAAATTTCAAAGAAACGGACGAATTATTTATAAAACAGCATTTTGCCCTAGTTTTGCCCTAGGCGCCAAGTGAGATGGCGCCTCCTCTCATTTTTAAGGAGCATGCGCCATCTCACTTGGCTAAAAGCCAAGGGAGGTGCCAAGTGAGATGGCGCCTAGGGCAAAACCCTAGGTGCATGCGCCAAATGAGATGGCTCCTCCTTTGTGGAGCCATCTGAAACATGGTTATTTGCGTAATTTTTTCCAAAACCCGGTTATTTGCGAAATATTTTTTTAATACATGGTTATTAATAAAAAAAATTCGACATTTGGTGATTGTAAATAAAAGAGAGGGTTATCCACCGAGTAATTAAGTCTAACTATTATCTAAATTCGTCGTGATACTAGAGAACCAAATTTAGGGAACAGATATAATTATCAAATACTGAGAAATAAATGATTCAAAAAAGGTTTGACAATTTTTAATCTCTGATAAATTTAATCTTCTTTTATTTTCTTTTTTTGTTAGAGAACCAAACCTTTATGAAAATTTCCCAATTTTACATATAAGTACAATAGTATTATTGAGGTTAAAATTGAACAATCCCTTTGAATACAAACTTATAAATTTTATTATTTGACATGAATTTATTATACTTGCTATATTAATGAACAAGCTTTTTGCGAGGTTGTCAGATATTGTTGACTAATTTCAATAATGCAATTAAATTGTACTTAAATATTTTATTAATTATTTAATGATTATTAAATACGTATTTTTGAATTATTATTTTGCAGACATGTTTAGATTGTTATAAAAAAAATTTTGAAAAAAAATTCAAAATTTGATTTCTAAGTCGAGATTTTCATTACTTTTATCATTATCTTATGAAATTTAAAAAATTCATTTTTAATTCTTCTCATTATAAAAAATTCTAAAATTTGGTAGAAAAATATTGTAGAGTATTCTAAACATGTATGCAAGAAATTATTCAAAAATGTAAGAGTAATTAAACAGTTTTTAAAATTTTAAAAAATAACATAGACCAAAACTACGTGCATAATATAGCAGAGACTAAAATTACATGCATAAAAATATATTATTTTTTCATAAGGATTAAAAATGAAATTTGAGATATTTGTAGGGATCAAAAATATATTTAATACTTGTTTATTTATTTTCATTTTTATTTTGTTTTATTTTTTTGAGTTATTGTTAATTTTTTCAATGATAATGAGGTTTTTCTCAATTGTGTACGGAAGGTAAAGGATCTAACATAATGCTTTTTGAGAACACACATAAAGTGAAATATAACTCTAAGGAAGAAATGTATGATAGTGCTCGATTATATTGTGGATTCAATTTATGTGCAATTAGACCATCTCCAGTGGTGGTTGTTTCACGTAGTTCTCCAGCATGGACTTTGGATTTAACATGAGAAAGCGGAAAAAATTTAGCCAGCTGGTCAACCGTTGCTTGATCAAGCAACGTTGCATTGTGGGACTCAATATATAACAAAAATTGAATATGAGTGCAATATTACAATGAAATATGATAAAAAATTATTATATAAAGTAAAATTGTGGGACCCAATATAAGTTCTTTAAAATTGTACCATTAGAGTGAAAAATGAAGTGAGTTGCTTCAAGATGATGTGGCTTAATGGGTCCCACAAAGAACCCAAATATGAGTAGCACCATTGGAGAAACTCTTATATACCTAGTCATAGATATTACAATAATTTAAGTTGATTTTCAATGTAAATTTTTTTGAATAGCCATGAATTAAATATATAGTGAGATTTATGTTGGACAATGATCCATTTTACAAATTTCATATCTTGTATGTGTCTGATAATATATGTCTTGACATATAAATAATATATTTTATGACGTATTTTTCATCTTTTTCAATAATTAACCGAGGAATATTTCTAGGGTGTGTCTTGTTTAATTTTCTTTTTTAATAAAACATGTTTCTTAAGTTTTTCTAACCATCTCGATATTAGATCTATTAGGGACCTCAATTCGATCTCTATTTACTATATTTTATGTTTTTGGTTTGTTTTTCAATTTGCTTATGAATCAAATGTTAAAAAAATTTAGTTGGTGTCTTACCCTTCTTCCCTTTTTTATTTATTTTAAATTACAAAATTAAGATTTGTTGGATGAAAAAGAAATACTCATGATAAAATTAAAAATTTTGATTTTGTTAATCATTTATTTAAATGACTCATTGTTTCAAATGTTTCTTATTTTTCTATTAATTTTTATTAATTTTAAATTTATCTTTTCTCTCAATTATATTGCTCAACCAAGGAGAAATATCTTTTGCATAAATTTCTCATAATATGATGCTTTTGTATTTTTTATTTTAAATTAATATATTATCTTGATTGTCCCTTATATCCGACATGAAAGTCCTTTTGTGTTATTACTTCACAAAATTAGACTCTAACCTGTCATTTACACATCACTTCTCCACGTTTCATCTACATCAAAACCCCCTGTTCTCAGATTTTTATTGTCATTCTCTTCTAACACAAATCTTTCAACACCAACTCTTTCTCTTAAAATGAAGATTCGTCCTCATGTTTTTGGTATATAATTCACTTTATCTTCTTAAAAATGTTAGTTTTGTTTGTGTAAATTGCTTATTGCTTATATATTATCTTTAGATAGGTTACTTTGATTATGTTGATAAAAATGGGTTTTTAATACAAATGTAATTTTTCTTGAATATTGTTAGTTTAAGAAAATAGTGTTACTGAACATGAAATGTTGATAGAAATGTTATTTTTCTTGAAATGTTGTTTCTTGAATAAGGTTAGTTTGATTATATGTGAAAGTCTAAAATATCATAAACTTGGGAAGTGTTGATATTGTGTTATTACCATCACGCTCTTATTATTCTTTTCATTTTAATATATATTTTATTATTACAACTCTAAATAATATAAACTAAATTATTTAAATTTAAATAATTATAATTATCATTCGTCTCTCACTAATGCCCTGCTATATATCGTCATACATCACAGAGATAATCATCATTTATCAATTAAATAAATAATTATAAATTTTGGAGTTTTACACTTTACACCGTACTTTCTACCATAAATATATATGCGTAATTTTTTTTAAATAATTTAGTAGGATATCCGTACAATCGCATAAGTATCAGTATGATACACATATTTACTTTAAAAATATAATTAAAAAAAAGTAAAAGAAAGACAATTATTTAAGCAACAAAAGTTATTATTTTAAAAAAAAATAATAAATTGATGACTATATTTTTTATATATATAAAAATATTTGAATCAATAATATATTTTTTCGGAAATAAATATGATTTTTGTTTGCATATTTTTACAAAAATATTAGTGAGTAACTTCATGTTCTGTTATTATTGATAATATTAATTGTGATTTATGTCTCTTTATAATAAATACATTGAAAATAAAATGTGGGAGACATTCAGAAAGGTAAAGTATATATATCCGGGAAAAACAATTTAATAAAGTAATCATGATGGTGTTCATTACAAATTATGTTATTCACGAAAATATGTTTTTATTATAGATGCTGATGTTTCTATTCCTCCAATTCTTACAAATGTAGATGACTATTCCTCGGATTCCTCCAATTGTTTGCATTGTTACATTCAGCTTCAGTAGGGTCAATCTAAAAAATGAATGAGACTTAGTTATGACATTTAACTCATATTCTCAAAACAGAAATACTACCTTAGTATGATGACTAATTAGAAATTATAAATCACATACTGCTTAAAAAGACATATTAACTTTATTATAGCCCTAACCATTTACTCTACTTTTATCCCATGTTAACACACCATAGAAATGATACTAGAAAGATATATTAATTAGATTAGGGAATTTTTTTTTGAAATAATCATGTATTAAAAAAAAATCGTAAGTAACCATATTTCGGAAAAAAAAATCGTAAATAACCATGATTCAGAAAACTCTCCAAGGGAGGAGCCATCTCACTTGGCGCCTCCACTCACATGTTTGCCCTAGGCGTCATCCCACTTGACGCCTCCTCTCTCTTTTAGCCAAGTGAGATGGCGCATGCACTTTAAAAGTGAGAGGAGGCGCCATCTCACTCCTAGGGAAAAATGTTATTTTTATATATAATTCGTTCGTTTCTCCGTCATTTCTCACACTTTCTCACACTGTTCTCTTATTTTTTACTCTGTTATTTGCGTCATGACATTGTCCATAATTTTTACCAGAGATAGTTACGTTATCTTCTCTGCCACAAAACCTCCGATGAAAATAAAATTCTGGCACGTTCACTCCATGGAGCGTCTGAAGAGGGAGTTGATGCGATGGCTAGAGGGAGACATCGTGGAGGGGGAACAAATTAGAAGGATCCTGCGAAGACGAACAACAACCTCACTTGCGACAGGAAGACCTAATTTTTGGTTGGAGGAAGTCAAAACAGACAGTGACGTAATGTTGATGATGCATGGGTCAGATGAAATTATTTTAACGGTTGTAATTTCGTAGACGGTTTATCGTGTTTTATTCTTGTTCGCGCAATGTTTATTGTAACAAATACTGTTAACGAAAAACCCTAATGTTTACAACATAATAAAGGAAAGATTTTTTGTAATACAATTTTTATGTGGTTGAGGCAGTAGCGCGATTCAGACAATTTTTGTGATTGTGTTCGACCTGACGACATAAACCACACTTTCTTTCCAGCTTATCAAGGGAGTCTATTTCGGTTGTGATGCGCTTACTTTTGGGATAACCCTTTTTATTCCTTCGCATTTGGTCATTGTGCCATACTATTTCATCGTCGTATGCAGGCCAATAATTTGGTTTTTCTACCAAAGGGAAGTTGTTGTTGTAAACATTGAGCAACGTTTCAGATTTGTAAATGTGTGACAGAAGTTGTAGCGCGTCTTGATGAGTGTAGGCACACACAGCGATGACATGAGAGCAATGTATACGAAAGGATTGAAACTTGCCACAATCGCACCAACGAGAAGGCAGTACAACCCTATATTCTTGTCTTGGCAGGCCCTCGTTGTGGTCGATTGTCTCTTTGACAATGAAGTTGTGGCTGTGTCGGTCAAACCGTATAACCATATGGGTGTTGGCTTTGGCACTTTCTGCCTTAATGTACTTTATGCAGCTTTCACTCTATAGTTGTCCAGATTGCAACACCGCATTCCACATTTCACCTCTTTTGGCAAACAACGAAGCCATCCTAAAATATGTTGATTTAACCAAAGCAGTGACCTGGAGGTTTCATATGCCTTTGAATACCCCATTCATCGATTCAATTAGATTTGTTGTCATGTGGCCCCATCTTTTTCCATTGTCGTATGACCTAGTCTATTTTTCTACCGCAATATTATCGATCCACCTACTGACTTCCGAATTTGACAAACGGATCTCGTTGCGATAATATTTGAACGTAGGTTGTGTCAATGCACATCCTGCATTCATAACCGCTTTCATAAGTGTTTTGTCTTTGATCTCCCTCGTGAAATTTTGGACGATATGTCTAACGCAATAAACATGCGTAGAAGAAGGCTCATGCCAACTATTTGTAGGATTATTGTATGCACTTTTAATGGATGCATGTCTATCAGAGATCAAACAGAGATCTGGTTGAGGAGCCACGTGTGTTCGCAGATTTTTGAGAAAAAAGCTCCAAGCACCACCAGTCTCCCCCTCGACTAGGGCAAAGGCAATTGGGAAAATGTTGCTGTTGCCATCTTGTGCAACTGCCATCAGTAGCGTGCCTTTGTATTTCCCATACAACCAAGTCCCATCAATTTGTATAATTGGTTTGCATGACGCAAACCCTGTGATGCACGGTTGAAAATCCCAAAACACTCGACTGAATATTCTATTTCCATTGAGTTGACTACCATCTGGGGCGTATGCTGACACTGTTTCCAGAATGTAAACAGTACCAGGAGAATAAGTCTAGAGTGCATTCAGGTAGCGAGGAAGTTCTTGGTATGACTCCTCCCAGTTTCCATATACCTTTTCAATCGCCTTGGTCTTTGATAACCACGCCTTTCGGTAAGATGGAGTATAGTTAAATACCATAGTGATGTGAGAGATTATGGTTTTCACCTTCAATGATGGATCATTGCTGACGAGTGGTAGGATTTCTTGACAAATGAGATCATAATTAGGTTTTCGATGATCCTGTGATTGAGTAGAACTGACACAAGTGTGGATAGACATGGAACCTATGACCCAACAATCACCTCTTAATCTGTATGTTGCAGTGAGCTTGAACATACAATCAGGGTGGACACACTTGATCTTGTACCTTTCTGGATTTACACGGTCCACCTTAAAATCGACCGAGTTGAGCATGTTAAATTTTTTGATGGCTCTGATACATTCTTCTCTGTTATGAAATTTTTCTTTCTCTTTTAAGTTTTCATCCGACTGCATATACGGATTGAAAAATAAATCAGAAGATGGTTCATCTCCGCCCATGTTGAAGTTTGTCATGTGCGGAGGTGGTGTGTAGATCTCATTTGCAGGAATACCAAGTATACCATCGTCTTCGAAATCATCATTGACCATTTCGTCAAACTCCAACTCGTCATCTTCTTCTTCTTCATCAATTGTATCTACTTCTGCTAGTTCGGTCTCCAAAAGATCAACCACTTGTGACAGTTGAGGCTCTTGCAGTATAATGTACAACTCAATAGAGTCGTATCCAGAATACTCATGACTGGAAAACATATTCTGAAGATCCTCGTCATCTTGAACCTCAACCTTATAAAATATTATTTGGTTGTTAAAAAAAAACGGATTCTGATAAAATATTTGTGTCACGGGGCCTCGTCCATGTTTGGCCTCTAATCGTTTTTTGAAGTACGGGAAATTGGCTTTCCTGTTTAAACAAAATCGGATGTTCTCAGTGTCTAAACAAAAACCCAGAGGTGGGACAAATGTATGTCTCACCGTTGAAATGTGCACTAATCACATATTGGGGTGCAGAGGCCATTGTGTATGACTGTTTGAAGGTTTGAAGGTTCGAAGGTTTGAAGTTTATGAGTTAATTGCTGGAATTTTTGAATGTTCTAGTGTTTGAGAGATTAAGTGTATCAGTGTTTTGATAAATGTAAGATTAAATAGGTCATACTAAATTTAAATTAACCAACATGCATCCAATCGTGTTACATGCATTCAGAGATGCCTTCTCCAAGGCTTCCACCTAGCCTGCGCCTACACTGCACCTACACTACAACTTCTAAGGCGCCTCCCATCACGTCCAATAGTGTTACATGCATTTAGAGATGCCTTCTCCAAGGCTGTCATCTAGCCTACGCCTACTCTGCAACCCATGCCACCTCTTATTCGGCAACAGGGATGGCGACACCTTTCATTTTTGTACTCTTTCACCAAGTTCAATGGCGCTTCTCTTCATGTCCAATCGTGTTACATGCATTCAGAGATGCCTTCTCCAAGGTTGTCACCTAGCCCGCGCCTACTCTGCAACCTATGCCACCTCTTATTCGCCAACAGGGATGGCGTCACCTTTCTTGTACTCTTTCGCCAAGTCCAATGACGTCTTCCTTCATGTCCAATCGTGTTACATGCATTCAGAGATGTCTTCTCCAAGGCTGTCACCTAGCTTGCGCTGACACTGCACCTACACTGCAACCTCTAAGGCGCCTCCCATCACGTCCAATAATGTTACATACATTCAGAGATGCCTTCTCCAAGGCTGTCACCTAGCTTGTGTCTACTCTGCAACTCATGCCACCTCTTATTCGTCAACAAGGATGACGACACCTTTCATTTTTATACTCTTTCGCCAAGTCTAACGACACCTCTCTTTCATTTTTGCCATCATATATTATACTTTATTTTTGAATGGTTTCAGCGATTATATTTATGTTAGTCTTTTGATTTAACAAAATAATATTATTTTTTTAATATATTAAACTAAGAGTGACAAAATTAATTGTCCGACTAATGTGTTTTTTATCTAAAATATATTTATTATTATAAATATTAGGGATAATACATATAATTGAAGAGGTGTAAGTGAAATATTTTATATTTGTCATTAGATGTATCCTTATAATTAAAAATAGTATATACTTTTTTTCTTAAATTTTCGGTTAATTAGTAATGTTTATAGTGCAAAACTTAAAACATATGTTATTATCATAAGTAAATATTGTAAAAAATTTAAATTTTTTATTATAATTTTTATAGAAATCATATATAATACGTTATTTTTGAATGATTTCATAGATTTATATTTATGTTAGTATTTTGATTTAACAAAATAGTATTATTTTTTTTATTATATTAAACTATAAAATAAGAAGAAGAAAGAAAGAATATGCATCATAGAATAGATAAATATGAGCATCTTGAATGATATAATTGAAACATAATGAAATATTATTAAAATAAAATTAATAATTTATAGAGTGAAAGTTGTATTTAATTATAAGCAATTCTTGTTAGGATTGAGGATAGATAATAATAAAGTTGTAACATGTGTTTTTTAGAATAGAAATTGAAGTGATGAAGAGAAGTTGTACAAATTTGTTATTAGATTCAATTCTAACAGTGATACATAGGATTTTAATTGATGTGGAAAAAATAGAGTTATATAGCATATGATATTTTATATACATATAATTAGTTTATTAGTAATATTGATAGTGTCAAAATTAAGACATTTATTATTGGAATTATAATAATTTTAACAATCTTATATTTTATTATTTTTTACAAAATAATTATTTTGCCATCTTTCAATTAATTTTATATCATATTAAAATGAATTAGTTGTCCCACTAATGTGTAAGTGAAATATTTTATGTTTGTCATTAGATAAATCCTTAAAACTAAAAATAGTATATACTTTTTCCCTTAAATTTTCAGTTAATTAGTAATGTTTATAGTGCAAAACTTAAAACATATATTATTTTTATAAGTAAGTATTGTATAAATTTTAAAAAAAATTATTATAATTTTTCTAACCATCATATATAATATGTTATTTTTGAATGGTTTCATTGATTTATATTTATGTTAGTCTTTTAATTTAACAAAATAGTATTATATTTTTAATATATTAAACTAAAATAAAATCAAGATAATGCAAAAATTGTTAAAATTAAATCAAGAATTTATAGGGTAAAAGTTGTATTTAATTATAAGTAATTGTTATGAGGATAGAAAATAGATAATAATCAAGTTGTAACATGTTTTTTTGAATAGAAGTTCAAGTGATGAAGAGTAATTGAGCAATTGACATATTGGATTTTAATTGATGTGGCAAAAATAAAGTTATATAATATGATATGTCGCGATATAGATAAATAATAGATAATAGATAATAGATTAAGTGAGAGAGTTTATCAGAGAACAAACAGGAGTTAATCTCTTGTATGTATAAATTGTCATCAACAACAAAATTGCTTGTCATCATAAAGTTTAGTTCTTCTGAAATCTCTTTGCTCATGAAATCAATTAATAATCATTAATAACAGACATGATAGTAACCATTCAAGATCTGGTGCTCACAAAAAAATATACAAGTAATCACACCGAGAGATCCTAAAGTAAAAATAAAAAGGTGTACACTAAAAGCAATATAAGACAAATGCTTTGCGAACAATTAAATCCTTTGTCCTTGATTTTAAATCCCCATCCGCAAATCAGATGAATCACAAGTGTTAAGCCAAATCAGATGAACTATAAGACGGAAAAAAAAACATGTGGCACCAGTGAAGCCAACCAACTTCAAATATAATTCATGATTCTGTTGGAGGAGATATTAGGAGCATCGATGCATAGTGTAGGAATAAACATCTTTGTGAGAGACACACCATTTATTCATCTAAAACCTTAAGGTATAGGTGAGTGGGTTCTCCCACTTATATATCTAATGTGGGACTATTTCCCCACTTACTCACACTTGCTATATTATTCCAACACTCCCCCTCAAGTGTGAGTCCACAATGCTCCCCCACTTGTACCGCACCATTTCTTGGGCGCATTTCGATACAAGTTCCTTCCGGTCCCTTTCTCGAACCAAAGGCTCATGATACCATGTTGGGGGGAGATACTAGGAGCATCGATGCATAGTGTAGGAATAAACATCTTTGTTAGAGACACACCACTTATTCACCTAAAACCTTAAGGTATAGGTGAGTGGATTCTCTCACTTATATATCCAATGTGGGACTATTTCACCACTTACTCACACTTGCTATATTATTCCAACAGATCCAAGTCTGAAAATACCAATCTTTTCTAAAGCTATAACAATAAAATAACCAAATATCGCTATGCCCGTGACACAATACACCAAACATGATCTTGGATTATTGAAAAAATAGAACATGGAGAGATAAACCAAAGGTTTGATAATTGTACCGAAAAAGAATAAACAACAAGGTTATTATTCTATGTACATGACATCATTGTAACTCAATGTTCATTTTGATTTCTATGCCAGAAGTGTTGAAAATATTAAACTTGATTTGGGCCTAAATTTATTAATTGGTTTTTGGGCTTAGTTATCTTGGACTTAAGTAGTTTTCTAGAGAATTTTTGTAATATTTGGAATCTCTAGATATTTCTTATAATTGTAATATTTTCTAGAATAGTCTTTGGATCTCTAGAGTTGAGAACTATCTAGAATTAGTGTGTCTAGAGTTCTCCTTAAAGTACTATAAATAGAGATGTAATCCCACACATTTGTATCAAGCAAAAATACAAAGTTCTTCTCCTCCATAAAGAATTATCCTACTTATCAAATTTATATCCAAACCTTCAATATTTCCACACACTTTTCCTTAACATAAAAGGTCTTATTTCCAACAAAGTGGTATCAGAGCTTCAAGATCCACAAAATGGCGAATGGTGGTTTCCCTTTCCAAATTCCGATGTTCATAAAGAACAACTATGATAATTGGAGTATCAAGATGAAGGCGCTACTAGGAGCTCAAGATGTGTGGGATATTATTGAGAAAGGCTTCAAGGATCAATATGAATCATCGCTAAGCCAAGGCGTAAGAGAGACATTGAAGGAGTCAAAAAAGAGAGACAAGAAAGGTCTCTTTCTCATTTATCAATCGGTGGATGAAGATACGTTTGAGAAGATATCCAACGCAACAATGGCCAAAGAAGCATGAGACAAGCTTCAAACTTGCAACAAAGGAGTTGAGCAGGTAAAAAAGATTCGTCTTCAAACTCTTAGAGGTGACTTTGAACGTTTATTTATGGAGGAGTCCGAGTCAATTTCAGATTATTTTTATCGAGTATTGGCTGTAGTCAATCAACTTAAGAGAAATGGTGAAGATGTTGATGATGTGAAAGTCATGGAGAAAATACTTCACACTTAAAACCAAGTTTTGACTTCATTGTTACCAACATTGAAGAAAATAAGGATCTAAAGGCCATGACTATTGAGCAACTCATGGGTTCCTTACAAGCATACGAAGAAAAACAAAAGAGAAAAATTAAACAAAAAGAGGCTATGGAGCAATCACTACAACTCAATATAAAGGTAGCAAACTATGCGAATTACAAGAGCCAAAGAGGACGAGGTCGTGGCCAATATCGTGGACGTGGACGAGGACATGGAGGAGAAGGAAAAGGAGGTTGCAATAACTACTCCAACAACTTCAACAATGGAGAAAGAAGTTGGAATCCACAAGCAACAAGAGGTCATGGAAGAGGAACCTCATGGTCGAGGAGCAATAAATCACAAGTCAAATGTTTCAACTGCAACAAGAGTGGTCATTATGCAACCGAGTGTAGATTCTCGAAGAAGGTGGAAGAGAAAGTTAATTTTGTAGAAGAAAAAGGTGGAGAAGAAGAAAATTTGCTACTCGCGTGTCTACACGAAGTTGAAGAGAAAAGAAATAAGTGGTACTTGGACACTGGCACAAGCAACCACATGTGTGGCGATCGAAGCATGTTCGTAGAGATCAATGAAGCGGCAACTGTTGATGTATCATTTGGAGATGACTCCAAGATACCGGTCAAAGGAAAAGGTAAAATTCTCATACGCTTGAAGAATGAGAGTCATCAATTTATATCCAATGTCTATTATGTGCCTAACATGAAGAATAATATTTTGAGTTTGTGACAATTATTAGAGAAAGGCTATGGCATCCACTTAAAAGAACATAGTCTTTTCTTAAGAGATTGTAGTCATAACTTGATTGCTAAGGTGCCTATGTCAAAAAATAGAATATTCCTATTGAACATTTAAAATGACGTAGCAAAGTGTCTCAAGGCTTGCTATACCCATTCTTCATGACTATGACATCTACGATTAGAGCACCTCAACTTCGATGGTTTAGAACGTTTGTCGAAGAAAGAGATGGTGAGAGGCTTGCCTAGGATCAACCACCTATAGCAACTCTATGAAGGGTGTCTAATTAAGAAGCAATTCCGAAAAAGTTTTCCAAAGAAATCAACGTTAAGAGCGACAAAGCCACTAAAGCTCATACACACGGATGTTTGTGGACCAATCAAACCCAACTCGTTTGGTAAGAATAAATACTTTCTCCTCTTTATTGATGATTATTACAGAAAAATATGGGTTTATTTCTTGAAGGAGAAGTCAGAAGTATTTGACAACTTTAAGAAGTTCAAAGCCCTTGTGGAGAAAGAAAGTGGTCTTTCCATCAAGGCCATGAGATCTGACCGAGGAGGAGAGTTCACTTCAAATGAGTTCAACAAATATTGTGAAGACCATGGAATCCGTCGCCCACTGACTGTGCCAAGATCGCCTCAACAAAATGGAATAGCAGAGAGAAAGAATCGGACTATACTTAACATGGTACGAAGCATGATCAAGAGTAAGAAGATGCCGAAGAAGTTTTGGACCGAAGCAGTGGCAAGTGCAGTTTACTTGACAAATCATTCCCAAATAAGAAGCATGCATGAAAAGACACCCCGAGAAGCATGCAGTGGAAGGAAACCTGGGATCTCTCACCTCAAAGTATTTGGAAGCATTTCCTATACCCATGTTCCAGATAAAAGAAGAACAAAGATCGATGATAAAAGTGAGAAGTATGTGTTTGTGGGTTATGACTCAAGCTCTAAAGGGTACAAGCTTCATAACCCAAATAGTGGAAAGATCATCATAAGTCGTGATGTGGAGTTTGACGAAAAATATTATTGGGATTGGAGTGCTCAAGAAGACAAGTATGATTTTCTTCCTTACTTTGAAGAAGAAGAAGAAGAAGAAGAAGAAGAAGAAATGGAACAACCAATGATAGAGGAACATATTACACCACCTTCCTCACCGACACCAAGGTTGAATGAAACAAGTTCGAGTGAGAAGACACCACGACTAAGGAGCATTGAAGAGCTTTATGAGGTAACCGAAAACCAAAACGACATTAACCTCTTTTGTCTTTTTGGTGATTGTGAGCCTCTAAGCTATCAAGAAGCGGTAGGAAACATAAAGTGGAGAGACGCCATGGACGAAGAAATCAAGTCTATCACGAAGAATGATACATGGGAACTTACTACACTTCCACAAGGACATAAAGCAATTGGAGTAAGATGGGTGTAAAAGGAAAAGAAGAATGAAAAAGGAGATGTGGAGAGATACGAAGCAAGATTGGTGGCGAAAGGCTATAGTCAAAGACAAGGAATTGACTATGATGAGGTATTTGCTCTTGTTGGTCGTCTTGAAACTATTAGACTAATCATTTCCTTGGCAACCCAAAATGAATGGAAGATCCATCAAATGGATGTGAAATCAGCCTTCTTGAATGGTTTCTCGAAGAAGAAGTTTATATCGAGCAACCACTAGGCTATGAAGTAAAAGGGAAAGAAGAAAAAGTCTTGAAGTTGAAGAAGGCATTGTACGGTCTCAAGGAAGCACCGAAAGCTTGGAATGTTCGAATCGACGAGTACTTTCAAGACAAAGAACTTCATCAAGTGCCCATATGAGCATGCACTCTATATCAAAGCACAAAGTGGAGATATTTTAATTGTGTGCTTGTATGTAGATGACTTGATTTTCACAGGGAACAATCCAAGCATGTTCGAAGGGTTCAAGAAAGACATGTCAAATGAATTTGATATGACAGATATGGGGTTCATGGCATATTATCTTGGCATTGAAGTAAAGCAAAAAGACAAAGGAATTTCCATCACCTAAGAAGGTTATGCCAAAGAAGTCATTAAGAAGTTCAAGATGAATGATGCCAATCCAGTTGGCACCCCGATGGAATGTGGTAGCAAGTTAAGCAAGCATGAAAACGGGAAGAATATGGATCCAACTCTTTACAAAAGTTTGGTTGGAAGTCTATGTTACTTAACAAGTACAAGGCCAAATATTCTCTATGCTGTAGGAATTGTAAGCCGATACATGGAAGCTCCAACAACAACTCACTTCAAGGCGAAAAAGAGAATCCTTAGATACATTAAAGGTACAACTAACTTTGGCTTACACTATTACTCTTCTAATAATTATGAGATTGTTGGCTATAGTGATAGCGATTGGAGTGGAGACTTGGATGATAGGAAGAGCGCTACTGGTTATGTGTTCTTTATAGGAGATACTTCTTTCACTTGGATGTCAAAGAAGTAACCAGTAGTCACACTATCAACTTGTGAAGTCGAGTATGTCGCCGCCACATCATGCGTTTGTCGTGCAATTTGGCTAAGAAACTTGTTGAAAGAGTTAAAAATGTCGCAAGAAGATCCAATGGAAATATGTGTTGATAATAAATCAGCAATTGCTTTGACAAAGAATCCAGTCTTTCATGAAAGAAGTAAGCAAATCGACACCCGTTACCACTTCGCAAGAGAATGCATTGAGAAAAAAGAGGTGAAGTTGAAGTATGTAATGTCTCAAGATCAAGCTGCCGACATTTTCACAAAGCCACTAAAGTTGAAAACTTTCGTGAAGCTAAGGAGTATGCTTGGAGTCACAAATCAAGTTTAAGGGGGGATATTGAAAATATTAAACTTGATTTGGGCCTAAATTTATTAATTGATTTTTGGGCTTAGTTATTTTGGGCTTAAGTAGTTTTCTAGAGAATTCTTGTAATATTTGGAATTTTTAGATATTTCTTATAATTATAATATTTTCTAGAATAGTCTTTGGATCTTTAGAGTTGAGAACTCTCTAGAATTAGTGTGTCTATAGTTCTCCTTAAAGTACTATAAATAGAGATGTAATCCCACACATTTGTATCAAGCAAAAATACAAAGTTCTTCTCCTCCATAAATAATTATCCTACTTATCAAACTTATATCAAAACCTTCGATATTCCCACACACTTCTCCTTAACATAAAAGGTCTTATTTCCAACAAGAAGTGTTAGCAATATACTCTATTAAAAATTATCTAGGTTGGTGAAGGACCGGGCATATGTTGACACCTTCAAGAGCCTCGCGTCTAAGTACTCTAAGCAGTAATTGTGAAGATGAATTATCCAAACTATAGATAGGTTCATTTAAAATTAGAAGAGAAGGTTCCATAACCATTTCTAATCCAACGTTTACTCTCTTCCTTTAACCTCCAGAGATTTCTCGTTTCTCATTTGTCCTAACTAAAAAATCTCATATTTCCTCCAAAACTAAGGATCCAATGACAGTTTGAACCACCAACACCTTCTCTTCTTTCGATAGATCAACTGAGAGTCTGCAATGTCATAAATGTAGTAAAAATTGAGAGAAATTACTTTTTTTTCCACATTACACTATTGTCAAATGACGAATATTGTGGCGCTATAGTACGGTAGTATCGTTAAGTTTGAACAAACTATTAATTTCCATGATTTGGCATACATAATAAGACAGGAGAATAAGTGATGGATTTCAATGTTGCATACCTGCATCTGGCACTAAACCACATATTCTCTTCAACTGTCAAATTCCATGGGTTCGAAGGATTTCATTGAAATTTTATACAATGTATGGTGGAAAAATCTCTTAACAATTTCTGTCTACGTGTTCAACCAGCAAGTTCAACTTGCAAATTTACTCCTCTATTTATCTTAATATATTTAGAAGAAATATATAAGCTCAATCAGAAACATGGATAAAGTCACATTAACAAATTAACACAGGGTGACAGAAACAGAAAAGAAACCTTTAAAGTGTTTGTTCTCAAACAAATAGGGCGGGGCTTCTCAAAAGCTTCAATCAATTTCTTCAATTAACTGGAAACATCTAAGAACATAATAAACATTTATCCATTCTATGAACATGATGATAAAAAAGGAACCAAAGAACTTACAACCCAATAATGCTGATTCGAAATATCCCAACTACAGCGATAACAATGAAATCCTCGAAGAATATCAGGCCTTTTAGTCTTATTTGCCGCCAAAATAAGAGTATTATCACCTCGAGACCCGGTGCTAGAGTAATTTTTGTAGCTTTATTTTGCCATGAACCGAAATTCACTAACAATATCAGAATAAAAAAGTAGAATCCAAAGTAATCAAACAACAAAATCAGAATAAACTAACAATATCATAGAAATGAAAGCCATAAAAAATTTCATCACTTGCACCGGAAACCTGTGAATCCTGACTACCACACGTTCCTCATGAATTCGTCACCAACATCGTCCTCCGCTCCCTTGTTCGCACCACCATTGCTGCTAATTTTTTCCCAATACTGATGAGTATCCTTTCTTTTTTCCTGTTTTCCTTTTGATTTATGTTTGGATTATGAAATAGAGAAAAGAAAGAAGAAAGAAGAAGTTGAAGAGAAATATTATTCTGGTAGTGTGAGAAGAGAGAACATGGAAGATCAGTGAGATGTAAAGAGTGAGAGAAAAGATAAAAGATGAAAGAAATTTGAATTATGGATTTGACATTGAGAAAAGAGAAAAAAAGAAAATTTAATTTTGACAGGTTGATTTGAAACCAAAAGAAACATGTAACATTATCAATTGATTTAAACCTAGTCAACAAAGGCATAATATAATAACTTTTTAATTGGAATTTAGATATGTGACATCAATATTTGCAAAAAGAATATTTTAAAAATTAAATGCCCTCATTTTAGATACATGAAAGACACAAAGATAGAGACAAAAATGTGTTTCCAATAACATATTTTCTTATATTGTAAATATGTCTATTATGTATATGGGGTTGCCGTCATAACTTTTGACCTAGCTCCTGTCGATGCATATAAGTTATGAGAAATGATAATATGACATTAAATCATACACTTTACATCGTATTTTCTATCATAAATATATACGCATAATTATTTTTAATAAATTTTGATTTCATTTTGGTATTTGTGCAATACTAAAACCATTGTATACATATGGTGCAGCAGAAGAGTGTCATCATAGCATATCTCATAAGTTATAGTTGCATTCATTTTCTCATAATTTGAATAGATTAATTAAACTCTTAAGACAACCATATAAATCACTAATTGACTTACATTTTCGTATTTGAACACAACAGTTTGCACTTGTTGCTATATGATTTTGCATTTGTATAAGAGTGTTGGTTGAACCTAAGAGTTCCCCCAAACACTTCATTATAAAACGACCGTCTTTTCTAATGGAATTTAAACCAAATAGATAGTCTTATGTATGAAGCGTTCAAAGGAACTCTAAGACACAATCAACAAAAAGCTAATTAATCACCTAGATCTACTTCACTTGCTTGCTTCCTTGGCTAAATAATGCATAGCTATAATGTTCTATATATAGTACAGTTATTGTGTTCAAAGTACAAATTAGATACGTGAGAATTTATGTGGTCATGCATAAAGCTAGTTTTCTATCATATAGAAATGAATATAGTCAGGATGTTTGGCAATAGAAGTTGGGGATATATGGTTATGATAAGAAAAATATTCTTCTGGTCATGCCCCATAGCGATAAAGTGAATACTACTAAAAATAGTAAAAAGGAAGAAGAATAAAATTTTGAAGTATAAAGAGAAATTGGAAAAAGTTGAGAGTGGGAATTTATCTACATGGCATTGACTCTGGCTGCATTTCAATCACATATATTTTCAAAACCCATGTTAGTGTAATGTCATGAGGTCACACACAAGTACTTATTCCAGTCAACACTTGTATATATCTTTGAAGTATAAAATCATTGAAGAATGGAATGTGGCTACTCGATATCAAATGTATCATTCCCTTCTGTTCAATATTTCGTCTAGGTTCACTTGTTTGTAGAAACTGTTAATATGCTGGAGATTTCTTATTAAGTGGAGGTAATTGCAAACAATCTTAATTCTTATGAGGTGAAGGTAATTGCAAACACTCTTGATTCTTATGAAGTGAAAAGGAGTTCAAAATTTGAAAATAATTAAAAAAGCAAATCTTTTAGGTAAACATGGTCCGTTTATTTTATCTTTAAATAAAATAATTATTTTTTAAATAATTTTATAAAATAATTTTTAAAATACTCAAATTATATGAAATACTAATTTTGAAATATACTAATGTTAAATACACTTTACCCCTATAATAGTAACGAGTTTTGATTTACCCCATTTAAAAAAAATAATAATTTTACCCCTTAACAAAAGTGGATTCTATTATAAAAAAAACCTTTTAGCTAAAAATTCCATTTGAGATGCAGACGTGGCTTGTGACTGTTTGGTGATTGGGTAATTGTATGTCACCTTGATTTTTTTTAATATTCACAACTAAAAATATGACATTTGAGAAAATGTCTTTACATCAGATATAAAAATATATGATGTTAAAAATATTTGTCAAAAGATTTTACATCAGACCTTTATTTCCAATGATATGAAAAATATTTGATTTAGGAGAAAATATAACACAGCGGCAGTTTGGTAAATAAAAAGAAATTTTATTTTAAAGGATTTCATATCGAGCCTAGATTTCCCCCAATGTAAAAAGTCCAATGATAAAAAAAATAAAAACACGATGGCAGTTTTGTAAATAAAAAGATTTATTATAAAAGGCTGTAACATCGGGAAAATTACCCAACCGATGTAAAAAACAAATTAAAAAATGGTCGTTACATCGGGCCATAGGCTCAACCGATGTAAAAAACGTGGCCGCAGAAAATCAATAAATAAAATCAGAAAATTAGAAAGGGATTAGGGTTGTGATGGTCCAAAACGATTCTTCTTCTTCTTCTTTCTCAAAAGGTCGTAGATCCATGCTTCTACCTTCTTCTTCGATTCTCCACTGAATCAGACCCTCTCCTTGCCGCCGTGACTTTGATTCAGCAACTTCCGCCGTAGACTCGAAGCGCTGTCTTTGTTCGCTCTTCAGCCGCAGATTCCGCCTCTGTCACGATCTCGTGATACGATCTCCGCTCCTCTCGCAGTTTGCTGATTCAAAGTTCTTCGGTTCTGTTATGCTGTTGTGCTCAAAGCTGAATAGGTAACGATGATGTTTATTAATTGTGATGGTGATGACGAAGCTGTAATAGAATCAAGGATTCCAGAGAAAGAGAGTAATATTTTCTTGGTGAGTTCTTTCCAACTTTCCGGGTTTTACGTTGCTCTGAACACTGTGATACAAAACCTTTGTCTTTCTTCTTCTACATTTCTGCCATTTCTTAAGGATTAGTGTATTAGGAAGATGATGATGTAGTTTAGGGTTTTTTTGTTCTTTGTCTGCGGCTGTGGCTTTGGGTGAACAATAGTCTCTGATTTTGCACAATCCCCAATGAATGCTTATATACTGATATTTAGGGTTTTATGTGTTGATGGACAGTGTGATTTTTTGTAACAGGCCTTTGATTCTTGTATTGGGCTTTTGCAATTTTTCTGATATGTTATTGTTTGTGATCTTTGTGAATTGAATATTTTATAGCAGTAATTGTCAGTGGGATGAACTTGTGTAATTGTGATATTCTGTACTTTTCTTTTGTTGGGCTGAAATCAAATTTATGTACTTGTGCTTTACTGTAGTAATTCTTGATTACCTTGGTTGTGAAACTATGTTATTCTGCTGCAAGTTGTGACTGTGATGCTTCTTTTCTTTTACTGAGTTGACTTGTGCAGTAAATTTACTTTGTGAACCTCTATTGTGAACCAAAAGTTTATCTTTTGTTGTGATTTGTAGTAGAGGTTTTTTTGGTTGTTGCTTGCAAACATGATATGAAATAATTCCCTAACATCTGATTCCTTTCCCAAGACTCTAATGATGAATTGTGGAAAAATGTTGTTGTTCTCTACATTTTCACAAAAAAAAAATGATGTGTAATTTCCTTCATGGTATTTTACCAAACATATATTTGTACTCTTCAGGAGCTTGCAAATCTGGTGGATAATTCTAAGGATGCTAATAATAATGTTGCTATAAATTCACTCCATGTTAATAATAATAATGTATAATAAGGATGCTAGTAGCAAATGTGATTTATTAAGCGTTATTATGTCATAGTCCTTCTTGTGATCTGTCTTGCTATAAATTCACTTCATGTTGATATACATTCTCTTTAGTGTTTGGATTTCATCGTCCAAGGGGTATTTTGTAGCCTTATTATACTGAGATAGAGTGCATGTGTTTATATTGATTCATAGGGTTTCGAGAATAATTCCAAGGCTAATTTCAACAACCAGAATTGTTTCTTATGTTTCTGCTTTGATTCAACCATTTCCTTCTACTTCTAAAACACTTACCTCCAATACGAAACTGTCACCGTCGCCTTAACCCTTCAGTGATTCCTTTCAATGGGTTAAAAGGACGAAATTTTGTGGTGAATTTGCACTAAGTGATGTTGGTAAAACAACTCGAATTTGTGCTTTGGTTGCACTTCATAGAGTCCATGGTGGACTCACTTTTGTTAATCTTAGAGACCATAGAGGAATTGTTCAGATACACACTTTGCTAATACTATTTTATTTTATTTTTTACTTTGTTGAAATGCTAAGACAAAATTATAAAATTTTATTGAAAATCTATCGTTTACTAAGCGAGAATTGAGTTGGTTATAGGAGTAAGGATGTTGAAATATAATGCTATCACTATGTAAAGGTTATTATGATTCATCTAAGAATGAAACTAATGTCGTTTGTAAGCTTACATACATGGCTACAATCACTTATATATTAAGTATACAATATATTTGCGAATGTGGCTAGCACAATATATTGAACATCAGTGAACATAAATAGATTGGCGTTGCATACACCACACCCTTATATGAAGTACCCATAAGCTAAACTATGAGCTTGTATATTGCTTCTGCATTGCTTTTATGTTTTATGCTATGCATTTGTAGACAAGTCTAATGATTGTGTATATATAGAACTATTTTTAAAAAGCTGATACATGTCCTTTGCATGCAGTTTGACTTGATCTCAAGGACTGTATGTCACTAGATGCAAGACCAATCAATGCTGCTGATGATTGTAGTAGATCTAGAGTCTTCGTCTGGTTTCAAGTTTAAGATGTTTTGTCTCATTCATAAGTATCAAAGGATACAATGTAAGACTGTAATCTACTATCTGTTATTATTAGTAAAAAATATTTAACTTAAGGTGTTTGAAGCTATAACCACCTTTGTTCCATTGTTAGATTTAATTGTGTTATAACTATATGGTCTTGAATTGGGCTAATTGTTGATATTAATATATCATTGTTATATTATAATCTTTTCTGAACCTAACTCCTGAATGCCCTAATCCTCTACTAATCTGTAATATTTTTTAATTTTTGGTGTGGGAAAAGACTTATAAATGGTTGAATATTTTTTATATATTTTATTGGTTAGAAAAATATTAAAATAGCAACCTAAATGGTCTATGTGTGATGTTGGAAAAATATGAAAAATTAGGTATGAAAAAAAATTACACAGAATTCGCTAAAAAATAGTAAAATGTTTTACAAAAAAACACACATTTTACATCGGGCCATTACAGCACCGATGTGAAAACACATATTTTACATTGGGCCATTAAAGCCACCGATGTTATAAATTGCATTTATTTAAAAATAAATAAAATTGTATTGTTTTTCACATTAGACTTAACAAGCAATCGATGTGGTAGGATAGTTTTTCACGTCGTACTATCACTCGATGCAAAATGCACTACTAAAAAAAAGACATTTGGGAAAAGGTTTTTACATCGAGTATCAAAATATATAATGTAAAAAATACAATTAACAAACTTTTTACATCAGGTATTTATTTGCAATGATATAAAAAATATGAAAAAAAATATATTTCGCTACCTATTACATCGGGCAAACGCATCCACCGATGTAAAAAGTTTTCAGAAAAAAATACGGTGGCATTTTTGTAAATAAGAAACAAGGTAGTAGAAATATTAATAAAAAACATGCAACATATTACATCGGTTGACTAAAAACCGATGTAATATCTTCACAACAGATATTAATATAAAAAATAAATTAAAGAATAAATTAATTTTTTTGCAACTTATTACATCGGGTATTACAATGCACCGATGTAATAGGTGCATTGTAAAAAAAAAGTCAGAAAAAAAGCTTGCCAACCCTTACATCGGGTATTACAATGCACCGATGTAATAGGTGCATTGTAAAAAAAAACTTGCCAACCCTTACATCGGGTATTACAATGCACCGATGTAATAGCCATCCAACCCTAACAGGGAAAATAAACTTTCAGGAACCGGTTCCTACCTAACAGGGAACCGGGTTCCAAACTTGTTCAAAAATCACTTCCCTGGAATTTGTACCAGGAACCGGGTTGTACCTATAGGGGAACCGGTTCCTGCGTGTTATTTTTGAATTCTGGGTTGTAAAAAAAAAAAAACTTGCCAACCCTTACATCGGGTATTACAATGCACCGATGTAATAGCCATCCAACCCTTACATCGGGTATTACAATGCACCGATGTAATAGGTGCCAAACCCTTATTTCCCAAACATTTCCCAAACAATAGAAAAATTACAACTCCATTTTCCCCTGTTCGTGTTTCCGATTCTGGTCGCTTTCGATTCCAATTCCGTCTTCCTCAACCCCACCCGATTCCGATTGCCACCGCGACTGCCTTATGCCCGCCCGATTCCGATTCGGTAATATTCTTTGACCGCCGTTTCGGCTGCCGTTTCCGGTCTTCCTCTTCGACCGCCGTTTCCGGTCGTCCTCTTCGACCGCGGTGGTTTCCGTTCGTGTTTCCGCCGTTTCTGGTCGTCGTCTTCGACCGTGGTGGTTCTGTTTGTTCATGTTTCATCGTTCTCAACCGCCATTGATGATGATTTTTATTGTGAATTTGCAGATTTGTTTGATGAACATAGATTTGTTTGCAGATTTTTGCGGTGGTTCTATTTAGTTAGTTATAACCAACAATATTTTTCACTTTGGACTTGGTATTGTTTTTGTGATAGAATTATTCTATTTCAATATAGATACAAGTCTTTGGATCTATCTGATGATATCGTAGAAGATGATGAAGAGGAGTTCATTAAAGGCTTCTCTCAAAGTCTCACACTTAGTATACAAGTTTGGTCTGCTATTTTTCTTGGTCTCATTAGTTGTAGGTATTGCACTATTCTCTATCTGGCCAGCCTTCTTTAGTGTTTTTCAAACATGTATTCAAACATGTATGTTCAAATCTAAAACTCTTAAAATATAGCATTTTGTTACAATACAGACTTAGAAGTGACTGGGTTAAAGCATAAGAAAGTGACTGGGCTAAAGCATAAAGAATATAGGAAATTTAAAAGTGACTGGACTTAGTATTGAAGGTTGGCTTACATATGATGTGTTAGTAATGCATTACGTTTGGCCTTTATTACATGAAATAATATTTGACATTTGCTTGCAGATTGAGTTGGAAAAATATAGAGATAATGATTCGGCTGTCTTTGAAGCAATGAGTTAAGAAATACTTCTCTTTTGCAATGTAATTGGTGTTGAATAAGTTTTATAGATTCAGGATGTAGGTTGCTGATATGTTCCATCTTTTGTTCAGATATAGGATTGAACAAGAACCTGGCATTGAAATAAATCAAATTCCGCCACACATGATTAATTATGGTGAGAGATACAGGAGATGAGAACTGTTATATACAAAGGGTTAACTTATGAACTTTTGTACTTTTTGTGCCTTATATGAGTAAGTGCATGATTTTCATTTCAACTCTCATGATTCAAATAATTATTATGTAATTTAATTTTCATTTTTTACTTGGTCTTATTTATTTCGGGTTTATGCAATTGGGATGGCAGGTCACAGAAGTGAGCCCAAAGGTGAGACTGGTGGTTAGAATGAAGGAAGTAATTGCGATACGGAAATTTGATTAATGATAAAGTCTCAAATGAAAGCCAAGATGCTGCAGAAGGTGAACATACTACTCTTATTGTGTATCCTTTTTGTTAAGTTTTTTCATTTTCATTAGTAGCAATTCTAATATAATATTAATTTCAACTTGAGTCACATTGTGAAATCAATTACATGTTTTTAGAAACAATAATATGGAGGACATAGTGTGATGGACCTAGTAGTGAGTTGTGATAAAGGTGATGGATTTATATCTGGAAAATCTGTACTGGTTCGCTGGGAACCGGTTCCGACCCAGGCAGAACCCGATTCCTAGTGAAAGTTATAACCCATAATTCAAAAATAACACGCAGGAACCGGTTCCCCTATAGGTACAACCCGGTTCCTGGTACAAATTCCAGGGAAGTGATTTTTGAACAAGTTTGGAACCCGGTTCCCTGTTAGGTAGGAACCGGTTCCTGAAAGTTTATTTTCAAAAATGTGCATAATAACTGTTTCTTACATCGGTTCATATATTATAACCGATGTAAAAAAGGGACTTTTTACATCGGGTATTACTTCCAACCGATGTAAAAAACTGGATCAATTTTTTAAAAAATATGCATAATAACAGGTTATTACATCGGTTCTGATATTATAACCGATGTAAAAAAGAGACTTTTTACATCGGTCCCAGAACCGATGTAAAAAGTCCCTGATTTACTATATCGCCTGACTTTACATCGGACCCAGAACCGATGTAAAAAGTCAATTTCACCCGATGTAAAAAGTCATTTCTGCACTAGTGATGTCTTCGATTTACTACATCACCTGACTTTACATCGGACCCAGACGCGATGTAACCTGTATTTTTCGCCCAATTTAAAATGTCTTTCCTGCACTAATGACTTTTTAATATTTTATTTAATTGTATAAAATCTTTGCATTGTTAAAAAATATGAATCAGGCGAGTTTCAAATCCAGCACCCTCTACTTGTAAGTCATGCACTTAACCACTACACTATATGTTTTATTTTGTATATTTATTTTGTATATTACATTATTACATTATTATATTCAAGGTGTCCGGGGTTATCGAGGTGTCCGTTTTTATCCGCCGTGCCGTTATTGGTGTCGGCGACACGGACGTTCTGCTCAACGCGAGCTGGATCAGCCATGACAGGTAGTTGGATTTTGAGCTTTGGTCTTTTAAGTTGTTTGTAAGACGGGGAAGCTAGATTCCCACAGACGGAGCCACTGATCTGTCCTGATCAGAAATGGACCGTCACGGCTGGCTCCGAGCTGAAAGCTTTTTGGACGAGGTGGGGGGGGGGGGTACCTGCAAGGCACTCCGATGCTGAAGTAAGTAGAGGTACGAGCAGGCAATAATAAGTGTATGGGTAGAATGATGAATACCTGACCCTCTGGAAACAGAGGGTATTTATAGCCCCCAGCGCTGGGCCAAGGTTCCTTCATTGGGCCGGGCAGGTTTGGCCCAATGGAGGAACTGCCAGGTTCTACGTGCGTAGTGGGGACCCGCACGTGGTCCCCTTCCTGGATGTTCTGCGTGAAGTGCGGGCGGACGGAGACGCGGTCTTTTCGGGGTCTCGTTGGAAGCGCAGTGGACTGAGTCTGCCCTAGTTGGGGTGCTCGAGGTGATGTCGAGCTGGACAGCAGGGTGTCGAGCTGGAGGTGTCGAGGTCGAGCACGTGACCCCAGGGAGCACGTCGGGCACGACTGTGACCCTTTGGTCGGCGTGGTCCTCAGCAAGTCCATTTGGATTGGGCCTTAGCAATGCTTTTGGGCCTGTCGGGGCCCAGTCCAGAACAGTAACATAAATAAATATTATAAATAAATATAATTAATTTAACATAAATAAAAATAGTGTAAAATAATTTATTTAATTTATCATAAATTTAAATTTTAATATCATTAATTATGATATAGTATTTATTGTCTTAATGATTCCACTTTTTAACCCAATTTTTTATTGTTTCCTTTTCCTTTTTTACACTTTTTTATTTTATATTTTATTCTATTACTATTTGTATTAAATTTCATGTAATTTATTTAATATATAAAGTTTTTTTTTTTGAAAAAAAGGGACTTTATTACAAAAAAATCGGGCAAGAAACACGCCGATCGCTAAGATCTAGCCAACAAAAAAATAAAACAATCAAGAACAAAACTAACCTAACATTAAACTAATAATTTTAAGCTTTAACTTTTTTAAAAACCACCCCGTAAATGTAATCTTGTTCTTTATCTCAAGAATAATAGCTTCCTTATCACCCTTAGTCCCAAAAATGATAGAGTTTATGTAATCCTAAATACCATACACAATTTCCACAGCAGTAAGTTTCACTAATGTTGCCTTCCACCCTTTACCTTTCCCATGGGATCTGATCCACTAGAGCTCTTCATTCCCACTTTTAGGATGGTGAGGTTGAAGAATCCAATCAAGAATATTACTTCAGATATACCTAGTCTGGGCATATTCTAACAGGAGATGAAAAATAGTTTCCTCACTATTATATAAGACACAGTTCTTGTCATTCACCATATTAAATTTGAATAAACTGTCTTTAGTTGTTCTTGTCATTCACCATATTAAATTTGAATAAACTGTCTTTAGTTGCTAATCTCTGGTGACAAGCTAACCAGGAAATTAGCAAGGATCTAAGCCTAGCAGGGTTGTTCCTCAACAACTTGTGCCAACTCACTATAGGCGTAGAACACATAGAGAGGTAAATTATTTTCATATTGAACCGATGATTGGTATTCATAACTTCTTATATATCAATATGCTTATCAATAAAAGCTCTCTGATCCAAGACTTTCTTCATGATCCAGGAGCACGTGGATTTGATCTTAACGTCTCTAATATTCAGACCCTTGATGTAATGGGAATTGATCCACTTAAACCAGAAGCTCTCCCTTTTATTATAAATATTCCACAACAGCTTTAAAAGAGCACAATTGTTCCAGATATTCAAATCGATGAGGGCTTACACGCTTTAGACTAGGCGAGAGGACTCTTTCTACTGTAGGGGCAATTTCGAGGAGGGAGAATTTTACTTGGGACACATCTTTGTAAGAGACACACCACTTATCCATCTAAAATCGTAAGGTGATAGATGAGTGGGTTCTCTCACTTATAAAGTGCTCGATCTTCCCTTTTATAATCAATGTGGGACTTCTTTCTCAACACTCCCCCTCAAGTGTAGTGTGAGTCACAATGCTCCCCCTCATGTGGAATGACTCTCACTTATAAAGTGCTCAATCTTCTCTTTTATAATCAATGTGGGACTTCTTTCTCACACTTGATTCTCAACACTCCCCTTCTCTCACTTATAAAGTGCTCAATCTTCCCTTTTATAATCAATGTGGGACTTCTTTCTCAACACTCCCCCTCAAGTGTAGTGTGAGTCACAATGCTCCCCCTCATGTGGAATGACTCTCACTTATAAAGTGCTCAATCTTCTCTTTTATAATCAATGTGGGACTTCTTTCTCACACTTGATTCTCAACACTCCCCCTCAAGTGTGAGTCACAATGCTCCCCCTCATGTGGAATGACTCTCTTCCACATACACTTGTACCACCGCTCCATACAAGTAAGTCGGTCCCTATCTCGAAACCAAAGACTCATGATACTACTGTAGGGGCAATTCCGAGGAGGGAGCATTTTACTTGGGACACACCTTTGTGAGAGACACACTACTTATCCATCTAAAACCTTAAGGTGATAGACGAGTGGGTTCTCTCACTTATAAAGTACTCAATCTTCCCTTTTATAATCAATGTGAGACTTCTTCCTCACACTTGATTCTCAACATCTACTGGTAGCCTTTTTTCCTGCCTAAAGAAAGGACATGTAGAGCGAATCAATCTTTTTAAGGACTACCTTAGGCATGGGAAAGATCATCAACCAGTAATTCACCATTGCAAAAGGTATGCTTTTAATTAGATGTGCAATACTAGCATAGCTCAAGAGCTTCATTGACCAATCAGTAATGCTTCTGGTAATTTTGTCTATCAAAGGCAAGTAATGAATGACAGCCAACCTCTTACTAGTGAGGGGAACCCCCAAATACTTGAAGGGTAAGCAACTTTATTTAAAACTAGAAAGACTCAGAAACAAATTTTTCTCACCAGAGTCGACACCACCAAAGAAAATTTTACTCTTAAAAGTGTTAATTTTCATACATGTAGACTTGGCAAAGGAATTGAATGATGTGATCCTCGAGAACAAGAGATCGTCATCAGCAAACATTAGATTCGTAAGAGCAAATTTTTTTCACTTGGAATGGTGATTGAAATTTGGATTATACTGCATTTGATGCAAACATCTCTAAAGATATTCCATGATAATAGAAAAAGGTAAGGAGAGATGAGATCTCCTTGCCTAATGCCACACTTTGCTTGCATGAACTAAGATATAGAGCCATTAACCTTGAACGTATAGGAAACAGTGGAAACCAACTTCATAATCCAAGAGATAAATTGGGAAGGAATACTCATTTCCTGCATAATATTTTAGAGAGCGTGTCATGACACCATGTCGTAAGCTCTCTGCATGTCTAATTGCATCATACATCTGGGGATACCTCCCTTCTTGCTATAACCTTTAATCAACTCAAAGGCAAGTAAAACAAGTTTCTGGATTTGTTGTCCAAGTACGAAAGCAGTCTGGTTGATGAAAGTATTTATTATTATAAAATTCACACAATTAGTAAAAAAATAAAAAAAGTTTATATTTATATAATAATTTTATTTTGGTGATCATAAAATAATTATGATTTGATTATTAACATATAATTTTAATTTCGTTTCATTCATTTATTACTTATGTTTTTTTTAAGTATCTTTTTTATTTATAAATATCAGTCTCATTTATTTCTTTATTAATAACATAAAAAATTTAATAATAACGCATTTTTTTCTTGTTATGATTAAATATATTTATTTTTAAACTTCAAAATAAGGCATAAAATATGTCAATTCCAAAAATTGATAAACATTTAATAAAAAACACCAAAGGTAGAGTCAAATGATCTTCAATATATGATATACAATTAGCAATTAAAAAATTTAAAACACAAAATGCATAAATAATGAATTATGTGTTAGAATGATACACTAAATTACATAGTTTGATAAAAATAAAATAAACAAAATAAATCTATATATTTCATTTAGATTAAGGACGACTTCATTTCAAAATATAAGAAAATAGAAATGGAAAATAAAATACTTAAATAATAATTGTTATAAACAATAAAATGTATATTTTATTAATTGTATACTCACTTAATAAATAGAAATTCTAAATTTAGTAATTGATAACGCCAAGTTAAATTACTAAACTTATACACAATTTTTTTAATTATGGCATTGATGATATAAAATCTGAATTTTTAATTTTAAAATCACTCAATCATTGAAATTAATTATCAATAATCTTTATGATATTTCTATACCCTTCATAAACATCAAAGAACACCATTAAAATAATACTCTCAATTAGATTTAGGATAGTTGCATTATGCCATTTTTGTAAGTAGTGTAAAATAGTAAATTTATTTATTTATTAAATTTATTAATGATAAATATTTAAGTAACTTTTTTTGAGAAGTTTTTTATACTATTTATTAAGGATAAATATTTAAATAAATTTTTTGAGATGTTATTTATACTATTTATTAGTGATAAATATTTAAATCACTTTTTTGAGATGTTATTTATACTATTTATTCCATCAATCTCTAGTTCATCAGGTATTGCATTAAAGTAATATTATTATGAGATGTTAAAAAATATTAATTAATATTTTTTAATTCTTAATTTATAATATATATATATATATATATATATATATATATATATATATATATATATATATATATATATATATATATATATATATATATATATATATATATATATATATATATATATATATATATATATATATTCATTAAAATTTAGTATTTATAAATAATATTTTAATTGTATAAACAACAACAACAATAATAATAAAAATAATAATAATAATAATAATAATAAAAATAATAACAATAATAATAATAATAATAATAAAAATAGTAATAATAATAATAATAATAATAATAATAACAACAATAATAATAATAATAATAATAATAATAATAATAATAATAATAATAATAATAATAATAATAATAATAATAATAATAACAATAATAATAATAACAATAATAATAATAATAATAATAATAATAATAATAATAATAATAATAATAATAATAATAATAATAATAATAATAATAATAATAATAATAATAATAATAGTATTTACAGTTGCATTTTCATATTTTATTTGCATTTTAATAAGTATTTACAGTTGCATTTTCATATTTTATTTGCATTTTAAATATGAAAAAAAGAATGTTATATATTTAAATCAATAACAATAAGAAATAACAAAAAATATTAGACCCATATTTTAATTAAAAAAAATTCTATAAAAACAAAAAAAAAGGTATATAAACCACCAAGAAAATTTTTGGTGCAACAAAATATTTATATGATCTTTGAATTTCAAGAAAAAATCAAAAATATATTTTTCTGTTGATTATAAATATTAGTATTTATTATTATAAGTATTTGAGAATATTAAAACTTGATTATAAAAATGAATTCATAAAAAAATAATAAAAATTTGTTATTAAAACTCAATAATTAGTTTGGTATCATAAGAGACAAAATTAATATTTCCGGTATCTTTAGAAATCAATGAAATTAATTTCCAATGCTCAACACGATTAAAAGTTATTTATTAAATTACTTTAAAATCAATTATTTAACATTTTTGAGATATCCTAAATTTTAACTTTTAAACAACTTTTAAGTTTTAAATATTCTAGTTGATATTACTTTAAATTAAATTAAAATAATATTTTAGAATAGACCAAGTATAAAAATAAACAAATAAAAAGATTATAAATTAGAACTAAGTGTAAAAATAAAATAAAATAAAATTGTCAAGGTAGTATTTCATATAAAATCACTCTCACTAATATAAAATTGTTGATGAATTAATATAATTAAAATTTTAAACCAAAAATAATATATAAAATATTTCTAAATTTTAACTATTTGTTTAAAACAAAATAAAAGATTTCCTTTATAAAAGAAATTCAACTTTACATGATCAAATGATCATTAACCACCAATTAAAAAAAATTTAATATTGGACAGATGAAGTTTAATAGAAAGGTGCAAGTTATCCAAAAAGTGTAGCAGCTTCCCTGAAGTTAAAGGAAAACTTCAAATTTTTAGTTTTCACGCAGTTTCTCCATA